>WHUX01000269.1:0-63588 GCA_015179025.1 Terfezia claveryi | reverse complement strand
TTTGAAAGTCGTTTACACAGAGCTAGATATTAACACAAAGGCCATAGTCTTATGCCGGCATAGATGGCTATGTAGATTGCCGACCGCTTGAAGCAAACATGTCCATAATTAACATAAGGAGTCATGGCCTTATGTAGGCCATACAGAACTGGAGTGACTGGCCATGTTGATTGCCGACCAAGCAAACATGGCCTACTCTTATGTCCAACTTCGTAGAGTCCATAAATACCCCCATAGATCTGTGAATCAATTATTCTCAGCAGCTATTCACAATACCTCCCGCCATCATCACAATACCTTCCCGCCATCACAACTTTCCATTTGAATAACACCTAACATACATAATGTAAGTATCTCTAAAGCATAGTTTCCAACGGGGTATCTAAATTTCCAACATAGTTCGTCCAAATGCCATCTGCAGGCAAGAAGTTAGCCAAGCAAAGGCACTATTGGGATGGGGGAGAATGATCCCCGGTACTCAAACTGGAGGAATGGGGTCAAGGGGTGGGCAAGAACACAGGGGATAACGGGGAAACGGCAGGCCGGGAATGCCCTCTGGGTCAATTCAAAACCTACGCCCAGCAGGAGACTGGGCTCCCTGCATCTGGAATTGCCCATTCCAAAATGGGGCAGCACCAATCAAAAGAGCAGCCGAGACTGCTCTTGACAAGATTTTGCAAGACGTCCTTAAAAAGGCAAGAGACACAGAGCGCGGGCAGCATTAGACAAGTAGCAAACCTAGCTCGAATGCTCCAGATGTCCAGTTTGGGGGGGGGCAATGCAGGGGGGTGGCCAATGCACTGGGGGGAATGCAGACCAGAACGTTGAGGAGGGTTTCCGAAAGCCTGTGAGGTTATTCCTCATTGATCCAACCCAGGGAGCTGAGGTACAAGACGCAAATGGCCAATATAAGTGGGATGAAGCACCAAGCAACTGTGTTGCAATTCTGAAGTTGGCATCCTTTTGGAGATTTGGATAAGATTCGGGAAAGGATCCCAGCTGGGAGAAAAGTGCGGGCTGTCTACGGAGCACTAGACAACCCCAACCCACCCAATACAATCCCTCCCGCCACGCGTCTGTAAACCGACGAGGAGGTGCAGGCATTTTTGGAGCTAAGCTCCTCCAAACCAATTAGGATACAAGTTATCCTGTATAGGGATCCGGCTTTGGAGCCTGTGGTGGCAGACAGCCCACCCCCCGATGATGGTGCATACTTTGCAGCTGACTTCCTGGATGCAGCTGAGGAGTACATGGACCCTGCCGAGGATTCCGACTCATTGAGTCGAAATCTTGCCGGCTTTGCCAAACATACCTTCCCGCGGACAATGGAAGCATTTGAGGAGCGGAAGCTAAAGCTCCGCAAGCGAATTAAGAGGCAGCAGAGGGCTTTGCGTCAGATGAAGCAGAAGCAGAGGGAAAGGTTCCCAGCTGAGGAAATTTATGATTCAGATTCTCTAGCATGGAACATTATGCAAGAACTGGATCCCCAGCCACAAAATGGCAGGGAAATGCTCCTAGCAAGGGGACCGATCGCTGCAGGTACTTCAGCGGTAGCACGAGCTAGAGCCGGACAAGATCCGGGAGCTCCGCCAGCTGCACGCAGCGCGAGAGAACAAGCCTCGCACGAGGCAGGAGTAAATGTGGCCAATTTGGCCTGGATGGATCTGATCTAAGGACAGTATGCGTTGGAAGGAGAGGGTCTGTATCGGAGGACTGTTCGTTTTTTTTTTTTTTTTTTTTTAGGTGATCTGTGTTCGTTGTTTTTTTCTCCTTTTTTTTGTCTAGGTGATCTGTGTTCGTTGTTTTTTTCTCCTTTTTTTGTCTAGGTGATCTGTGTTCGTTGTTTTTTTTCCTTTTTTTTTTTTTTTGGGAGGGGGGGTGGATTTTTAAATTTTTTTTGGAGGGGGATTTAATTAGCAAGTTGTATGCTCAAAGAAATGGATTAGATGCTTTGCGTTGGAATATTTCTATACAAACCTCCTGCGCAAGTCTTTTTCATCCACAATGCCTCGCAAAACATCTTCCCAGCAAGCTACCTCTCAGCAAGCTACTGCGCCAACTGGGCAGGCAAGCCGTAAACGTAAGGTCTCTCAAATTGTAGCAACTGTGATTCAACCACAACCAACAGTTGAAACTGCGGCGGCATTCACAAATAACATCACATTCGATAATGAGGTTTGTATAAGGAAGGTGATATTTTGGTCAGATTGTAAGCTAATTCCGACATAGGATGGCAGAAGTGATTCCGAATCAGAAGTGGAAACTTTCGTTGATACTGCTGTGCTCGCGCCGGGCATTGGAAGAGGAACACGATCCTTTTCAGCTATTCCCGACATTTTACAACCTTTTGTGAGTACCGCACAAAAGATTGTGACCAACTACACATATTATAGGAAACCTCTGCTAACACGGGTGAATTACTCCTGCTCATACAGCATGCCTGGGATAAGGCACAAACGGGGCCTCACCAGATAGAACGAGTAAGAGCGGTTGATACATTTGTATGACATCCAATCCGATTTGGGGCGTTGGATTGCTGATTCGAAACAGCTCAAAAGCATTCATTCCCGAACAAGGGCACATCTAATATATGAATGTCGGGCAAGCATCACGAGGGTGTATGGTATTAGCCAGTTACCAAAGGAATGTATGAAGACAAAGGTTGAGTACTTGCTGGAAGGAGATCGATTTATCTGCAGGCAAAGCAGTCGGGATGTAAGTTGGTCGGATGGCAAACACCACCAGTCCAATATCTGACGCTAATATTGATGTCCAAAAAGGAGTTTAGGGGACGGTTCCGTGCGGAGGAGATCGTTAATATAATATATCAACGGTATTTCCAAGGCCCAAAAATGAAGGGGAATAGAGACCCGGGCTTTCTGGATAGAATCAATGGTGTCTTCATATGCTTTGTGGCCTCAGCAATGCGTCACAGTTTGAAAGCATGGAAGACAGGAGATTTTAATCCAGTCATGCAGGAGTTCAAATACGAAACCGCCTGGTGTAAGTTGAGAATAACCAATGAACAGCAACAAATGGACGCACAATGTTGGACAAGGGACTAACGCAAAACAGGCACATATGAGAGGCTGATGAATACATGGGAGATTCATCCAAAAGCAATAAAGGACCTCATGGTGAATAACATCAAGGCTGACTTGGCTCGTCGGATTGCAGCTCAGGTAAGGATGGTGGAAGTAGAACCAGTTGACGCACCACAAGTCGAAGATGAAGCACGATATGAGGCGGAATTGAGAAAGGAGCTAGAGCACTCGTATGAAAGATTAGAGGTGCCAGCGGAGAAGCGCCGTCGCGAAGGGAGTCTACTGAGAGATTCATCAGTAGAATTGGCTGGACCATTAAACCCGGAGGTTGATGATGCACTGACAGGGACAGGGGATATAGACGAAGAGGACACAGAAAGTGACTGAAGAAGTCGGATGTTTGAGGGAATGGGTTTTTCTATGTCAGTTTCAAGGCTATTCTCTCTATAGGGTTATGTTATCTCGTTAGCTGTATTTCTTTTGCTTGCGTGTGGTCGTGTGTTTCTTTTTCATAAACGTGTTCACTGGAAGCTGGGACGGGGAAGGTTGGTAGATGTAATTTGGTGGGAGGAAAGAGTATGCATTGTGTTGGATTTCATTTCTTGGTGTTGGAGGTCGTAAGGAACTTCTGCTGTGAATGAGGTTTTTTTTTGTTTATGGAAGATATGTTTGGTAATTAGCAAATGGAACGCAGATTAAAAGGAGAACATTTGCACACGCAGAGAGTATAACAGTCAAGTAAAGAACGTGACGAGTAGGAATAGAAACATCTGAAGGGCAATTATTGGATAGGGCAAGTTATGAACGCGAGGTGTCGGATTAAAAATATCTGAAGGGCTATTGTAGAATGGGGAAATTAGAAACACGGGGGTTTGGCTAAGAAACATCAGAAAGACAAACGTAGGATGGAGAAGATAGAAACGCGAGGTGTCGGATTAGGAACACCTGAAGAGCTATTGTAGGATAGAGAAGTTAAGGACGTGGGGCAAGGGCAAGGAACGCCGGAAAGAGGATTGGGAGATGGATACCATGAGAGAACGAAATAGATGAACAGTGACGCGGGAACGACAACAGAAGGTTAGATGTGGTCGGGAGGATAGACAGGTAAAAGTGTATTAGCAAAGTCAATTCAAAGGCGAAACGTTAAGAACGCGGGACGTCGGCTTGCATGGTAACAGCACAGCTTAAGTAAGAGTTAGAGTAGAAACGTTGGAAGTGGTTATTGTACGTCCCGAGAGTTAGAGGAAATACCTCTGCGTCACAACGTTGAGTTTTGCTATATGGCGTCAGGTGCGTCTGGCGCACCTGACGCAAATAACGTAGTTGCTGATGTAGTCTCCTCATCCCCTACTTACTTAACTTTATACTAAACTTACCCATAGTACTTTCTGGAGTCTAGTACCTCTTTAACTTCCTACTCCTTTTTACCTGCAATCACTACAGGAGGAGGTAGGAAGTGCTTTTGCCTGAGGAGGGGATCATTAGTAGCTGGTTCAAACTCCGAGATATAAATGACTAGGTAGTATTTGATGTCTTTAAGAAACTTCAACTAGTAGGCGTAAGTGCTTATATTCCCTAATACCTCATATAGTTCTAAGAACTTATTATCCAGCTTATAAGAAGGTTATTCTGTCTGGAAGTGCCAGCTAGACAGCTACACCTTATCTCTTAGCTGATACTTGGAGGCTAACAACTATGATCTATTAGCATACTTGGCTTACCTAGCTTGCACATATCCAGCTAGACTTTCAAGGTAGAGTGAAGCTCTGTAATTCTAGCTATGAACTCCTTAGCTAGGAGGTGGATTCTTTACAGAGGTGCCAAGGTATCTATGAATTGGAGGTGCAACCATAATGGGCTAAGAAGGAGGATATAATGGAGAATGTTGTTTATTGCTTATATAATTGATTATATACTTTTGTATTTTCTATATTACTACTATGTTATGTAATTAAGCCTCTCAGTTGAAGGACTAGCCTTCTACTACCTCCTACTACTTTATAAGTGTCCATAGTATATGGAATTAATATGTGAAATTCCATGGAACTTGCCATATAAGCACACCCTTATTATGGCCATGTGACCTTGTTTAAGGTATATAACTCATTACTATGGCCACATGACTATTGTTTAGAGTATGTGACTCATCTCTATGGCTACATAACCTTCTTTATATAGTACACTACCTTCTGGTATACCACCCTTTATTGTATTTATTTCTTTAGTTATCAGATCTTAGAGGAGTATAAATAGGCTGCTGGATTTCCTCTGGAATCCATATACATAAAAAGAAAGACAAGCAAGCAAGCATATAGCAGCAGCAAGCCTATATACTGATCAGATCAAGATTATATAGCTTAGATAGTATAAATTATATAAGATAGATTACACCAGTTAATTATTGTTCCCTCTGAGAATGTCTTACATAGTAATCTCTTTACCCTTCTAAGGTCTTACCTCAGTAGAACTGAAATACACAAATGTCTATACCTATAGATATAGATTGTATAAACTGTACTAAATAAATACTATCTAGTACTATTCATTACATTTTTTTTAACTTATTACCTAATTTTACTCTTAAATCCAAGGCCTAATTAACCTTCAAATACCTTTATTGCATTCACACAAGTGTATAAAATTCAATATATATATGTACATATATAAATCAATATTATTATTCAACTAGCTAGTCAACAAAATACAACAATGAAACATTAGACTCTCAATTGCAGTACAATAACAAAAGACTTAGAAGTAAGCTAAGCAGAGCTCTAATGGGCTGTGTATCCCATATTAAACAATTCTACTCTCATTGACAATACTTTTCCTAATAAGATTGATAAATTATCTTGCACTTCTAGCAACTGCCATTATATCTGTACCTGTAAACCTAGTATACTATTGAAAAACTAGGCCCTCAGGTCCTAGGAATAATTGGTCTAAACAACCAAGTATCATAATCCTAAGACTCAAATCTCACTACCTCTACTGTAGCCATTTCCTCTAGAAAAGAATTACCTCTATTAGAACCTTCCTTAGGCCCAGACATCTTACTAATACCTCTGCACCCTTAATGTCTACCTTAATACACCAATCAGAAAAGTGACACTCTTACTAGAAGAACTAGAACTAGAATCTAGACTAATAGATGAAGAAAAACTAGGACCATAAGAAATATCAAGATCTGACATCCAGCTTCACCAACCAATTGAGCTACCGATCCAACAAAACTGTCAGTTGAACAAAGATCATAAGGATTATCAGTCACCATACCATCAGTACAGTAAGGTGCTAAAGAAGAAAAGTAACTCGATAATCATATCTTATAACTAGCTGTATTTAGTTGTAAGCAGATAATGAAATCAGAAATAATAGTATCTGAACTTAGTAAGAAGACTAAGAGGTCGAGGCAGTTAACTATGTTACTTAAAGATATTAAGAAATTAGTATAAGAAACTTTCAGAAAGACTAGATTTATAGTTTCTAATATAGAAGGGGAAATAAATCTGCCTATGGATATAGAAATAAGAGAACCAGGTAGAACAAGAACCAAACTATATTTTATATGGTATTGCCTCTACATCAAAAGAATTTTGGGACAGACATTTCCAACAATTGAGAAGATTTTGAAATATACTCACTCAATAGGATATGCCCAATAGTATCATCTTAAGATACTCAACTTTTAATGGAAGCTATAGTAAAACACATTTATGGCTAACACTATACCTATTTGAAGAAAAGACTTAGAAATGAATGCATTTTTAAGCAAGGAATTAAAGAAACCTATTGTTCCTTTTCTAAGAAACTGAATTAGGTAATAAATAACTAGGAAGAAATAATGGTATCCATGATAAGTAGCACTCATCTAGAAGAATTAGCATATACGGGGAGGATTTTTTCAATCCTAGCAAAGAACTTTTAGGAGCATTCCTAAGAACACTAAAAGATCAATTGAAAGGTAAAGGTTAAGAACCTGAATACTAGAAAGGAGGACTAGGTCAGCTAAAGAACTAGATAATAAAGACCAACTACTAGAAGATATAGAATTATCGAAGATGATAATGATCTAGACAAAGGACTAGACTAGCAGAAGCGGAAAAGGTAAGGAGGAGGATGAGACCCTAATGATAGTGGAGATGATAGCTAGACTCTAATAAGGTATATCAGTTGCAAGTCAAGCTCTAAAAGAAAACCCAAATGAGGAAAATTAGTTGAACACTAGCAATAGAAATCTATAATAGGAATGGTTACAATGGGTAATCATGAAGCAACAAATGCTTTAAAGAGATATAGATTGATCTACTAGAAAAAATAAGAGGAGAAGACAAAAAATGGTAAGACTCATAATATTTTGACTCTTGAGCTATAGCAATACAACATTGATTGGTTATCAAAGGAATAGATTTAGAAGATGCTTCAGCTTTGGAAATTGTTGGATTCAGAATAGAAGAAAGTGCACTTACAACTTATAATTAGTTCCTAAGAGAGAAAGGAAAGAATGTGACATTCTTTAGATTCATACTAGTACTAAAGGATTTTTTGATACTCTCCACTAGTAAAGATATTTTGTGGAAACAATGGGAGACAGCCATACTATACAAGAATGGATATTACATGGGAATTAAATAGTTTGCTAACTAGCTTACTAAAATACAAATCAAATTAATTGACAAAAATAGTAAACAATCAATATCACAAGAAGTACAAAGAAGAAAGTTTCTTAATCACCTACTGCCATATATGTTAACTACATTAATTCCTTTAATCAAAGAAGAATAGTTATATGATTAGCTTGTGTATCAAGCGGAGTCATATGAAGCTTTAAAAAAGATATTGCTCTACTATCTATACTAAATACATTCTGACAACAACACCCTCAGAATAAAAATCAGAGTCATGGTCTATGCAGGAACTACAATTAATGACAAAAAATAGAAGTTAATTCTAGCAACAATTTCAACATCAAACCTAATACAGAAAAACAGAAGGACTTAGATTAGGATACTACAATAAAAAAATTAGATTAGAAAACAAAGATATAATTAATTAGAGACAAGAAATGCCTATGGTGTTAGAACCCTGGACACTCCTACAAGGACTATAGGAAATGACAAAATAAGGTACTCATGTATATAGTCGCATAAAATATAACTATACCAATAGCTACCAATAACAAAAACAATAAGGATAAAATCAAAGAACAACTCTTGTCAAGACAGGTACCAGATTTTAGCAAGGTATTCATTAAAGCTAATGAACATCCTGCACTAGCTTTAATTAATCTTTAAATGAAAGGAGGAGACTTAATTAATTCTCAATTTGTATACCTATACAAAATACCAACTAGAAGTATTGAAAAGAAATCATTAAGCACTGTAATTAAAGGCTCAAAGGAACGATAGACAAAGCTTGTACTATCAAACTTAGTTGGATAGGTTATATAGAAGAATAAATATTCTATATAGCTCATTTAACTAGATGAAACATAATACTAGGAGAACATACTTTCAGTAAAGTGCGAGCAATAATTCCTACCTATTAGGAACAAGTTACTATTCAACTAGAAGATATTCTCTGATTTCAGCTAAATGTATAGAAGGGATCTAGAACTATAGTGAATAGTATAAAATCAACATATATACAGGTCAACTATAAATCAGTTACAGATTATAGTAAATCAGATAATTGGGAAAATATTAGTGACATAAAAGATACCAAATTAAAAAGAGAACTTATGATAACTGTTTCTATGGTACATAAACAATTCAACCCTGTAATGGAGTTTCCTATATTATTTCTCAAGACAATTCTAATAGAATTACTGCCACTAATAAAGATTAATCACTCTATCAAACCTAAAGCCAAGCTACTTAGATACTAAAATGGCAACCCTCAAAACATAGATTTAGACAACAAATCCATAACAAATTAGTCGAAGAAGAAACATCAAGTCACATATATAGAGTAGAACATTACATAAATGCTGTACTCATGTTCACTATCCCTAAATGAGATAAACTGAAAGAAGCCAGATACGTCAATGACTGTCGAAGTAACAATTTAGCTGTTATACCAGACCATATACTATTGCTAGATATTAATAAGCATTGAACTAGTAGTAGAGAATTCTATAAGGACTAAGCTCAACTTAGCTGACAGATTTTTTAATATTAAGAATAATAAAGAATCTAAGCAATATTCTACCTTTTTATATTATATAGGATATTTTAGAAGTAGAGTTATACAAAACTGGGATTGTAATGTACCAGCTATTATAGTTTACATTATGCATGAAATTTTTAAGGACATGGTCTCTAAAAATTTAATTATCTATATTGATAACATTATTATATTCTCCAAAACATATGAAGAATATGTAGAATTACAGAAGAAAGTACTTTAATATTTATAGAATGAGAAATTCTATCTCAAAGAAAGCAAATGCCAGTTCTTTACTTTAAGATTGGAAATATTAGAACTTGTTTTAACATCAGATAGATTATATATAGATCCAATAAAGAGGACTACTATATTAATATTTTCAACTACTACAAGAAAAAAGAATCTTAGAGGATTCCTTGGAATTGTTAATTATATCAGCAGATTTATTTCTAACTTGGTATCGTATGCTAGCACCCTGTCAGAACTGCAAGCAGAAATGAAGAAATGGAAATGGACAGATACTCATAATGTAGCATTTAAAAAACTTAAGGAACTCATAAATTATCTACATATTTTATAACCCTAAAATAATGAGTCTACTGAACCCAAATATTTAGTCTGTGATACTAGTAATATAGGACTAGGATCGTGGATAGGTCAAGGACTATTGATGCACATAAGACCATCATGCTTCCACTCTAGAAAATTTAATCCAGCAAAACTCAATTATTCTACCTTTTAAAAGGAATTATTAGTAATTATTAACTCATTGAAATTTTTTGAAGCATAATTGAGAGATTACAAGTTCACTATCCTTACCAACTACAAACTATTAGTAACCTTCCATAATCATATACCTACAAGTCAGAAATTGAGGTAATGGTAGGATTATCTAATAGAATTTGATATAGACATATAATACACTGCAGGAAAGGAAAATTTGATAGCAAATGCTCTATTAAGAAAGTATAAATATTTAGACACTCTCACTACAGAGGATGATTATATTTCCTATAGTATTGATCCTTTCAATTATATCTACAACTGCAATATCTCTACCAATACTTTAAAAACTTTCCACTGGCCAGAGAGCTTAACTCAAAACAATATAGTTTCTTATAGAGCTATTAATTTTCAAGAATGTCAACTGCAACTTCAACAAATGTTATGGAAGAGCCAAAGAATTCTGACACTATATATTCTGTCTATACTTTGAGGGCATATAGGATAAAGAAAGCAAATATGATATAATGAAGGAAGAAGAGTCCTCAGATGACAAGACTCTATCTACTATACTAGAAGAAGTTTTCAGCGGGTATAATCATGTACCTAAATAAATAAGAACAAACCTTTAATAGTTCTTAGACTAAGATATAGGCCTCCCTCTCTTGAAAATGCTCAATAAAACACCCTCACTCTCGAAAAAGTAAAGGAAATTTCTATTAACCTGGCTTATAGCAATTGGCAATAGTATCAAAGGATACATTGGTCCTTTTACCAAGATTTCTACTGTCTTACTCATGGCAGTTCCCATGTTATGAACAACTATATATTTACCATCAAAATATGTGCAATCTGCAACTACTATGGATATGGCAGTTTGAACTGTAACCTGTTAGCCTTAGTTCTTAAGAAGGAGAAGGAATTCCTTATGACTCATATTGTATACCTTGTATCTGTAAATAAGTCTCGAAAGAAACTAGCAGCAGTACAACAAATGCCAGTATATTTACCTCCACAAGCTCTTAGCTATAAGAAAGCTATCTATAAAATTAAGGAATGGGCAAAAAGATGGAATACCAACAAGCCAATATGCTCCTCTCTCCAACCCAGTATTTAGTTTAGTAACCCTACCAAATAAATGAGTACCCGACAAATAGAAAGAAGATTAAGGATACTCCTATTGCCCCTCAACAACCATAGAATACACCTCAACAACTAGCTGCAACCGCTAGTAGCAGCAATACAATTCCAATCAATACTACTACTATTACTACTCCTTCTCAAAAACGAGTACCTACTTTTGAAGACTCGGCATCCTCCTTGATTCAAGATACCAAGATCTCCAGACAGCGTTGTAATTTCTGTAAGTTCTCAGGATATAATGCTTCTACATATAAAGAGAAGAAACCTACTATCAATAACTTCAACCAAGGATTGAACCGACCTTTAATAAGCTTATTGAAGAGAAATACATCAGTAACGGATAGATAGATGACAAGGACTACTTCATTACATATTAGCTAGAGTAAGGTACAGGTATGAAAGCTGTATATCAATTGTGTATGAGAGTATGTCCTATTTGAAAGAACTACTATAATACTTTTGTGAACAGTAAGTATTATAGAAAAAAAAGATGGATTTTTGTATGTCAAGAACTAACAAGGATAATAGAGATTAGTCTTGGCCTTTACCTTTAATATTGAATATAAGAACTATCTCGAATTAGTTATTAAAGATACACATGAAGCAACTGCTCATGATAGTATTAAAAAAATGATGAAATATCTTACTAACTGATATAATTGCCAGTTCTTTGCAGAACTAACTAAGGACTATATTAAAAGTTGTAATACTTATCAATGGACAAAGTATTCCAACAAAGCACTACTTAGACTCATAACTCCATTACATATACTAAGCAGGCCATAGACAGATATATCGATGGATTTTCTAAGTTAGCACCTATGTTTGCTAAGTATTTAATTTTGTACCCAAATATTTCTATTAAAGAAGATCATGTACTTTATATTTCATGACTTTAGATGATTGTCGATAGATAATCAGGATTCAAAATTCTTATTCCTGAATCACATAATTTTATAATAGAATAATATATTGCTACTTTTAATACTCATATAGTCCTGACTATGGGATACCCTTTTTGTATTATTTTTGACCATAACACTCTTTTTATATTAATGTATTTTTAAGATTGGGCTAGGAATAAAGCAATCAAGTTGGAACTGTCCATCGCATATTATCAATATACAGATGGACAATTAGAAATTGTGAACAATAAAATTTTACAAGTAGTAAAATCCTATAAAATCGAAGAATTTGATTGGCTACAGAAACTACTAAAGATACAGTTAAAACTTAATTCTAGGTATAATACCACTAGACAGAATAGCCCTTTTCCATACTTTTTAGATTTAATACATATCTTGGTGTATTAATACTTCCATACCCTATTAATATATATGTACTACATCAGCAAGAAAAAAGTGGCGTCTGACGCACGCCCAGCGTCCGGACGTGAGAGCTCGGGCGAGTGCGTCCTGTGCGTCCTGTGCGTCTGGACGCCTGGCTGTGTTGCAACACAATCAGGACGCCAGCAGCGCACCTGCTGCCTCACGACACAATCCGGATGCCAGCAGCACTCCCGCTACCTCGCAACACAATCCGGACGCCAGCAGTGCACCCACTGCCTCGCATGACAAACCTGACGCCATTTGTGATTTCAGTGCTGTCTAGCATAAATTACTTGCATGCAATTTAATGAGTGTACTGACTCTGTAACTTCTTAGATGTTCGTATGTGTACATCCTTAAACCCTTGGACTGCGGAATACTCCATATATATTCTATTCAATTCTTTTATTGATCTGCTAGCTATATGTTCATTTATTGTTCTGCTAGCTATATGTAATCTAGTGACCATCATGAATATCATTCCACGTATGTAGATCAATGCGGTTGTTAATAATATAAAGCTCCCCATCATGGATCGGGACTAGGTGAGCCATGCCCTCTATGTCCGCAATTCTTATCACATGATTCTTCGACGGCAATCTGACGCGCACCATGCCCTCTGGGCCATCGGGTGTCGATTGTCATTAGTGAAACATGAGCAAGGCGGTATGTATCTTTGGCTGCCATGTCTCGCAGTTTGAACAAAGCATTTAGTTTGGCAGGAACCCTGCCATCAAGTCCACCAGGGACCTTCTCCTGTGCTGACTTGCGACGTCGGACAAACACCCAGTCATGCCTTTCATCTTGGTTGCAGAATAACTTACCTCCGGTGCATCGTACATGGTGTAGCATGTGTCCATCACCATTGAATGTTGGAACCGCAACTTGGAGAGTATGAAATGCCTCCAACGGGGCGTCCTGTAGACGTGTGACGTCGGTTTCGGGGTTGGAGGACTAGGCATAATGATTGCATGCAAGATAGGTCATTGGTTAGTGCTCTGACATCCTGTAGCTGGTAGAGTTTCTCCAATGTTTCCAGATTATATATATCTGTTGTAGTTAGCGGTCCTTGCAACTTACGTCTGGTCAGCTCAGGAGTAGCGTCACTAGAGAGATGTAAACTCTTGCGCGTCAGACGAATAATGCTCCTTATTTCGTCGGGCATGTGGGGAAGATCAGAGATCCATTGTTCAAGATTTCTTTCCCGCATGGCGAAATGGTGTGCCCGCGTGTAAGACTGAAGGATTTGTGGCAATGCATTGATGTGGTTACTGCGACGGTATGCATCTTTGAGAGGCTTATGTGAAGCCTCACAGATCTCTGTTGAATATTGCGGGAGAGATCCGTATTTGGCTATTTGTTCCACGAAATGCGATATTAAATGCATCTTTGGAAAGTTGTAGTGTGCACCACTGGTAAGGGTCTCGTTCACCAATTCCTCAGTCTCTAGTTGCAACTCCTGCTGGAGCTTGCATCGTTTAGAGGGTGTAGCGGGACGTAATTCATCCGACGCCAGTAGGGGTGATGTTCTGTAGGAGGTCTTTCGATGCTACCTTTGCTGCAGCCTTAGTGGACTTTGTTGCACGAAATCGGAGGAACACCTCTTTGTGCTTATGAAAGTCCTCGAGGTAATCCCTCATTGATTGGATTGTTCCCAGTATGCACCTTGTATTGTGCAATGAGAATGAAGTCCGTTAAATACCGAACACAGAGTATTGCCTTGTGGCAAGATGCTCTATGTCGGGTTTCAATTGCAGGGACGTCTGATCTCCTAGTGAGTGCAGCTGTGAACACTGCCAGAAGTACCCGTAGTAGATTGCGCATTTCCTTACCCTGCCATTGGGTGACGGAACGGTACGCCTTGTTTGGCCTAGTAAACCCGAGGAAGGGTGGTAATCGAGACCATATGTGATCGAACACCGTAAGATCCGATATGATCCAGGAATTCCTGGATCCACTTCATTAGGTGGGTAAGCATCCCAGGAGAAGTGTGTGCAAGGTATCCCTGCGAAAAAGAGTATGAGGTTCAAGGTTGGGGAGATGCCAAAGGGCATTGTTGATCCTCTTAACACTCGGATTCAAGCACGTGCAGGTTGGATTTGTGGTATGCAGTGGTACTGGGTGTTGCCGTGTATCGTATGGTGTGTCCGGAAGATCCCAAATTCGTTGGGAGGGGCAATGCAGACCGGGCATCTGTTGGAAAGAATGCCATGGATCATGACATTCTCCATGTGGTCTGCCAACCAGGCAGATAGCCTAGGCATGCAGTTGCGTACCTTTTCATCACAACATACCATCTCAGTCCCTTGCTGAATTCTTGCGTCGGCCAGGGGACTGAGTATGGAACTCAGGATCCCATGCGTAACCTGGAGGGCGTCCAATTCCTGAGCCTCGACAGGGTGCCCGGGAATTCTATCAAGGCGTTTCGGGGGATCGGAAGTAGGGCAATAGGAATCCACGCATTCATGGTCGGTTTATTGCGAATGGTGGATTTGATATTCCCAATACTCATATACAGCGGCCATAACTTCTTGTCCCAGAGAAGTTGGTGAGATGGGTTTGATCCGACGCCAAAAGGACCGGAACCACCGTACACCGACGGGAACTTGCTTCTGGAAGACGTAAGCAAGCAGCCATAGTAGGGTAATTTAATTAGGGTGCATACCTGTTGATCCCACCACCATGATCCTGTATTCAGCTCGGAATATATTCTCTCATTATCCGAGTTGAACAACTTTACCGTTCCCAGAGCATATGTTTCACAAAGGCTCTGCCGCAATAGATATTTGATACAATCTATTATGTTGCGATAGTAGAAATCGGCCTTGGGATACTCAGCATATTGAACGATCCTGTTGCCCACCAGGATCGGTAACCATTTTGTCGGTTTGTCTGGTGAATGTGTGCCCCATTTAAAGGAGACACCAGACGTCGAGGGGTCGGCGGGTGACCCTGGCAAGATGTTCTCCCGAAAAAAATCATCAATCTTAGTTAGGGGCACCTTGCTGAAAGTAAAAAACCGGGCCAGCTTGAAATCACGGCATTATAGAAGGGATAAAGATGATTGTATCCAGTGATCGTTGTGCCGAGAATGGAAAATCTCGGAGTGGTTGGCCTGCCTTGATATCCAGCTGGCAACTGCCGAATCTGGTCAGTTTTATATGCTTTGGCGTCGGGGGGGAATTGGTGGATTCCTGAATTGGTTCTGCATCCGAGTCATTTGCCGGATCATCAATATCGTCATGTTTCATATGCTGGAAATCTCCGTAGAGTTGTTGTATTTGGCCGAGGTCATCCCCATCAATATCTTGACCAAAGTCATTCTCATCCTCATCTTTATCTAAATCCTTCCGCCAGAACCTTCACCATCTAGCGTCAGCATAATCAATACCTGAAATGCCTCGAGGAGAAGCTTCACCTTCGTGGTCAATACGGGGCTGATTGTTCTATGTAGGCCTCTGTATGCTAGGAACATCGTTTTGCCGATGCGCACGAGGGGTGAATGTTTCATGTTTGTCTGGATGTTGTTCTTGATGTGATTAGCATATGCTCCCCAAGAAGCATACATACTATTGCACCAGGGACAACGGGTTTTGTTGCTGTTCATTTTGGAAGTTGGGTATCTGTGGGGTAGTTTTGCAATTGGTGAGTGGGTAAAAAGCGAAGTTTGAAGTGATTTGCGAAGTGATATGTTTAAGTGTTCTGCTAAGCTCGTCGGGGTTTCCCTGGTGCAGTCGGACGACTGTCTAATTATGAGTTCCTTGGCAAACCAATAAAAATTGAAAGTAAAAAACTGAAGAAGAATCGAACCCGTGTCTTGCTAGTCACCTAGATAAGCTCAATATCAACTCGATCCCTAACACTACACCATAACTCATTATGCAAAATAAGTAACAATAAAGCTATATGTACAACATTAGTGTAGTAATCTCGGAATTTATTAATATTCGAAGCAAACTTGAGGTTGTTCCTGTGTACATATTGCCGTGTTATATATACTACCCTAGTATGCTTGTAGACCAAGCTTGTCCTGGAGTGGGCTAGTGCCATCGGGTTCAGACATGACCCAGCACATGCATTACTTTCTATCTGTTTTTAAGTTTGACCTCAAACGGTCATGATTTCAAAGCTCAAACGAAGGCCTTTGCCTCATGTAGTATATAAAAGACCCGATGTACCCTGTTGAGTCATAGTGAATCATCATTTCTAATCTACGTACTGTATCCACTTAAACAACAGCACCTTTGCGTTGAGCGCATACCAAGATCTTATTTAGGCACATTTCTGTATAAGGTAATCCTCTATTTACCCAAACTCACACCCGATGCACGAGAGGACAACCGACTAATCCAGACTAGAATAACATGACCATATTCAACCAAAATGGTTACTTCGAAGAACCTAATTCAGAACTTGAAGACCGACTTAGGGTGAGACACTCGAGATGCCGACTACATATCATGGCGCAATGCTGTCAAGAACTATTGTGCCCAATATTCAATCCGAAGTTAGGCCTCAGCAAGCCAAAATGAGAAAGATGCTCTTATTATTGCTGCTCGCAGCCTAAGTGGATTTAGGAGTTCCATGAGGAATCGACTGGCCAGTGGGTCCGAGTCCTACAAAAAGGTACTGGAGGCACTACTACAAGATTGCCTGAAGAAACGTTCTGAGATATCAAAAAACCTAGCTATCAAGCGTACTCGAAAGAGGGCACATGATCACAAGAACACCGACGAAGAAGATGACATCTCCGACGCCGGCGAAGCTGCAGGGACAGCAGTGGCATTCTGGGTATGTGATCCTGAGATAGGAGGGCATAGGGATATCAACGGGTGGATCTGGGATGAACGGGATAGGAGGAGATTAGGGGTTATTCAGATAATGACTCTAGACGGGATTTGGGATATGGTCAAAGCTTATGTTCCTGCTGATCGAAAGGTTCGAGAAATATTGGATGCACTCAGAGACCCTAACCTTCCTAACCTCAGCTTTCCTGCCGACTATACTGGTCTCCGTTCTAATGCAGAGGTGAAGGCATTTTTCCGAATGTCTAAAAGTGACCCAGTACACCTAATGGTGTTACTCCATTTCTGTACCCCCAAGAGCCAATACCCCCCCCTGAGCCGATCCTTACTTCGACCTTGAGAAGTTTATCCCCCGGAACGAATATGAAGATTTTTGCCGAAGATTCTGATGTGAATATACGCAATGTTGCTAGGGTCCGTCAGCGTCGGATGCCTACAAAAGACCATACTTTCGAACAACGCAAGTATGAACTCCATAGAAGAGTGGCCCACCAGCAGGAAACCCTGAACAATATCAAGAAGAAGCACAAGTACCTCTTCCCAATGCAGGTATCATCGATTCGGATGATGAGGTTACTGCTACATTCGATGTCTCAAACGGCCAGAATTACCTCTGGTCCTCAACTCGTCAAGGCACGTCAGGTAGTAGCCGTAGGGCGTCGGGCTACTCGATTGAACCGACTCTTGGGCATTCGACGGATGGTGAGCAAAGTTTGCAGGTTGAATGCAGCCCAATACCATTGGGAGACGATAAATGCCTAAGCTCCACCCCCGCCCGCACTCCCCAACCTCACCATCCCCACCTCCCCAAACCCTCCGAACGCAAATCAGCCACCTGCTGCAGGTGGTCAGTAGTAACTCAGGCAATGGAGGCAGTAGGGGGGAAACGGAGGCAGTGAGGATCATTATATAACTTTGGACGTTGGGTATTATTCGGGTTGTATTTTAGGGGTTTTATTTCAGGGTTAGTTGTTTTGTTTTTAGTTGGTTTTTTTATTGTTAGTCGAGTTCGTTTATGGTTAGTCGGGTTTTCTTGTGATTAGTCTCAGTGCTTTTAGGGTTAGTCAGGTGTTAGTCTGGTTGAGTCGGGTATTTGTTTATCTAGATAGTTTTTCTAAAATACTAGTTATCTAGATAGGATTGGTATTAAAGGCAGATAGAAGACACTCGATGTAGCATATCACTCATTGATCTCTAGTGTGCTGGGTTAGCCTAAATTCCGACTCCTCACGTCCACTCTTTATCACCTTTTGTGAACTTCCTCATCCCCTATGTCCACTCTTTATGGCCTCCGGTTAACATCCTCATCCCTTACATCCACAAATCCGAAGTGTAGCAGGTACTATTGAGCACGAAATTAAGGAAGTTAATCATCAATTATAGGCCTATCCCTATTCCTCACATCTACCTTGCATAATGTTACGACGCCCAAGTTCTCAAGGGGTTAAAAGACGACAAACTGTTACTGAGGGGGACCAAGGGGAGGAAGTTGAGAAGACTGTACTGCAGCCTCCTCACATACAACTCTCCAAACAACATGCCACGTCGGATGCTGCACGCCCTACAAGAAAAGTGCACATTGACTATGGTGTTGCCCTCATACCGAGTTCCAGAGTGCAAGTGAGTACCACCCCACAACTAATCAGGATCAGTCTGGCTGACCATGATGTACATAGTCCTCCCCACCGCCGCTCTCTGCTGGCAGAGAGCGGCTGCATACTCACACTGCATCTGGTATGAGTAATGCGCCAAGTAATAGGTTCAGCTTGGACTCAGAAGACCATAATACACATCAGGAGGATGGGCCTGACCGTATGGCCAAGAAGCCATCTCACGTCGGGCCGAGATTACGCTCATTCTTCACTATACCAGAGCAATACAAGGAACTCACGACTCGAGCAGCCTCGCATGTGCATTACTACACTTTGTTCACAAATCCTATGCTGAATGCAGAGGAGATCCAGCAACTGTTGTCTGTAAACTAGATTAAGGCACAAGAGGACACTGGCTAAGAACTGGAACATGTCAAAATCGCAAATACGCATGTATGTAATATTCCCTATCTGTGACGTCGGATGTTAATCTAAACTCGCACAGCTCCGCAGCATACATTCACGAACTCGCTCCCATCTTGTTTACAATGTAAACACAACATTGTCGAGGTCTTTGGGTTGTCCAAGCTGCTACAACATGAGATTGCTGAGCAAGTGAAATACCTGTTACTAGAGGATCGGTTCATTTGCTGCGGCGATGGCCGAGAGGTAAAGGTTCCTCACAGCGTTGGAAGTCTGACATGTCTAACTCATACAGACCCACCAAAGGCATTTCCGAGCGAGCGAAATAACGGACGTCATTTTCTGCAAGTATTTTGCCTCAGTCAAGATGCACGGGAATTTCGATGAAACCTCCTTTAATTCTATCAACAAAGTGTTCATTTGCCTTGTCACCTCTGCGATGCGTCATTGCCTAAAGTCATGGACCACAGGGGTGTATATGGAACCACCCAAAACTGGGGATTTCAAATACAATACATCCATTTGTAAGTACTTCTAATCCGACGTAACGAGGTCACGTTTTGACGTGTATAGCAACATACAAACGCTTTCTAGCCACCTGGAATGCACACCCCAGGAAAGTACGTACGCTGCTCTTGGCTGCCATAAAGGCAGATATAGGTGCACGATTGGCAGCTGCATAACTCAAGGGATGTCTGGAATCAGACTAACCCCTCAATATTGGTGATACCTCGGCCTTTGAAGCTGAACTCACCCAAAAACTTCTCCAGGCCAAACAATCAACTCAGCTTGCATGGCAACGCATTCCCGACGGCATGCGGCGCCTGGCTCACGCTGAAGAGGATGAAGACCACTCCTTGGTAAGTTTTACGTCTCTCTATACTCATTACCTATTCAAGGCTAACTCTATCTTTGATGTGCAAGACGATGAACACCAAACCTCTGATGATGAGCAGACTGAGAATGATCTTGACATAGACGAATAAGCTTGGGGATTACATGGGACGGATTTATTGGCGTTTTGTTTTCTGACTTTGCATTAATTTTCTTTTTTCCGGGGTTTTTTTTTGGGAGGGGTAGGGATTAGCTAGGTAGAAGTCAAATGTATATAATATCAAACTAGAACTAGGTACCATGCCTAATGCCCGTCCTGAATTCACCCACTTGATCCTAATGCATCCCCGATGAACAAGGTCGGGAACCCTATGTTGGCAACGTGAGCTTTGACCACCTCAGAGTTGAGGACATGCAGGAATTTGTGTAAGTGTTAGGGAAGAGTAAGCAATAAACCAATGGCGTTGGGGAAGCAGGTTGTGCTTGCAATAGCGTCTGGAACGGTTCTTAATTCGGATTTACATCAGGGATGCAGGCGCAACTTACAAAGACGTCAGGGACGTGGGTTCACCCACCAAATGCATTGGGATCAAGTTCAAATTAGCTTTGCGTCCCAGGAGCAGAAGTACACATGTCTTGCTTCCCAGGAGGGAGAGCACCTGCCGCGCTCGTGTGTTGCGTCCCAGGAGTGGGAGCAGAGTATGTTGCGTCCCAAGTACGCGTGCAAACTGCTAGTGCGTCCTAACGCACAAGCACCGAGCTTTGGCGTCCTGTACTTGAGTTTTCGTCCTGTGCGTCCTGTGCGTCTTGTACGTCCGGATGCACAGGACGCAAACACGATTTCTTGCTGATATTTATGCAGGAGGTTAAGTATCTAGAGTTGATTATTACTATGAAAGGTATTAGAATAGACCCCACCAAGGTCACTGCCATTCAGGAATAGGAAATCCCAGTAAATCTCAAGGATGTTCAGGCCTTCCTTGGATTCGCCAACTTTTATCAATGGTTTATTTTAGGGTATTCCAAGATTATGGCCCCCTCACAGACCTAACCAAAAAGGACCAGCAATTCCACTAGAGTCTAGAAGCCCAATCCACCTTCCAAAAACTTAAGGAAGCCTTCTACTCAGCACCTATACTAGCTCACTTTGATCTTGATAGCAAGTGTATCATAGAAACAGATATCTCTAACTATGTCTCCACTGGAATCCTGTCCTAGTATGTTAATAGAGTCCTCCACCCAGTAGCTTATTTCTCTAAAAAGGACTCACCAGTAGGGTGTAATTACGAGATCTATAATAAGAAATTAATGGCCATTGTCCAAGCTTTTGAGGAATGGAGGCTTCATCTAGAGTCAGCTAAGGGGATTATCGAGGTGCTATCCAATTATAAGAATCTTAAGTACTTTACTACCACTAAGCTGCTGAACCGACGGCAGGCTAGGTGGTCGGAGTTCTTATCTCAATTCAACTTCAAGATCAAGTATTGGCCTGGAAAGGTAGGTAGTAAGCCAAATACACTAACCAGGAGATCAGGAGATCTCCCTAAAGGGGGAGATGAAAGACTAAAATACTAAAATCAAGTAATATTAAAGCCCAAAAACCTCAATCTAGAGACTAATATTCTGGCTGAAGCTGAGGCTAAGGCTAGTGCAGAGGCCGATGCTAAGGCTAATGTAAAGACTGACCTCTGACAACTAGTAAAACAGGCATATAAAGGAGACCCTCTGGCCAGAGAAATCATTACCGTAGTGGATTCCGGCCAGTGCTGCCACCCTAAGATCTCTCTAGTCGAATGTATTATCCAAAAGAGTCTTCTTTATCACCTCAAATGGCTCTATGTGCTAGAAGGAGAGCTGCGCCTATGATTGATTAAGGAACACTATGATGCCCAGTAGTAGGCCACCCAGGAGTGGCAAAAATATTGGAGCTGCTGGCTAGGGAATATATATGAATCAACCAATAGAAGGATGTAGAATGATACGTATGAAACTGCCATGTTTGCCCATGTGCTAAGCCTGTCCACCATGCCCCATATGGGACTCTAAAACCTCTGGACATCCCGAATCAACCCTAGCTACACCTGACTATGAACTTTGTGACAGAATTGCCAGAAGACATAGGGTTCAATACTATCTTGATGGTAGTAGACCGATTGACGAAGATGAGGCATATTATACCTTGCTGGGATACCTGCTCCACTGTGGAGTTAGCCAACCTCTACCTCAATAATGTATTCCAGTACCATGGCCTTCCTGAATTGATTGTGTCCAACCGTGGCCCCTAGTTTATCTTAGAATTATGGCAAGCCTTCTGCGAACTTCTAGGGATCAAAGTTCATCTGTCAACAGCTTACCATCCCCAGACAGACAGCCAATCGGAGAAGATGAATGCCATTATGGAGTAATATTTGAGGGCTTTCATTAATTACTAGCAGGACAACTGGGTTTTGTTGCTGGCGACCTGTAAATTCACTGCCAACAACCAGTTCTGGGAGTCCTTGAAAACCTCTCCATTTCTAGCCAATTATAGTTAGCACCCCAATTCGTGGATGCTCTGGCACCTCTATAGAGAATCCACCCCCTGGCCAAAGAGCTTGCAGCTGGAATTGCTGAGCTCCACTCTATCCTGAGAGCTGAGCTGGAATATACGCAAGCCAAGCAAGCCGAATATGCCAATAGATCATGGTTGCCAGCCTCCAAGTATTACCTAGGAGATAAGGTATAGTTCTCCAGCAGGCACTTCCAGATGGAACAGCCATCTCATAAGCTCGACCACAAGTTCCTGGGTCCATTCGAGGTGGTGGCCACTGTAGGTACTCATGCCTATCGATTGAGGTTCCTAAAGGATATCAAGCACTACCCTATAGTTTACATCTCGAAAATTGAACCAGCTGTGAACCATCCTCTCCCAGAGTAAAGGCATCCCCCACCTCCTCCTATAGTAATTGCCAGGGAAGAGGAGTGAGAGGTCAAGGAGGTACTAGATTCTAAAAAGAGGTATAGCTAGATTTAGTATAAGATCAAGTAGTTAGGGGACGAGGAGACTACTTGGCAATGTGCAGAAGACTTAGAAAATGTACAGGACTTGGTTACTCTATTCCACCAATGATACCAAAAGAAGCCTTGCCCAGTTAAATGATATCAGACCTTTTATATTCTTGTTGTTGTTTGGAGTTAGAGTTTTTATTTTTACCCTTGTTGTTGTTTTCTGTATTGATTTTACCAGTTGTCATACCTAGACCTCCTAGCCACTGGAGCTCTAGCCTAAAGGGGGATAGTATCACAACCATATACTCAGTTGTCCTTGCTATTACCTGTGTCACAGGTAATGAGTTATTGCCATTGTTGTCTTTGTCATCACCTGTGATCACAGGTGATAAGTTATTATTATTGTTGCCTTCAGTATTACCAATGATGCGGATGATAGGTTATTGTTATCATTACCTTGCTTGGCTTCCGAAATAGAGATTTTGGGAAGCTTATTTTCCCCATTACTCTAACAGAATTATGTATATATAGACCCTGTCCCTTATACTATCATTTGATTCCTATCCAATGTGTTATATACCTAATACAAGACCTTGCCTCTCCTAGCACTTGTGCACCTCCCTTGTGCACCCCCTTGTCTTATGAACAGCTCTACAGCATAGCTGCCTCTCTCTTATATATATAGCAACTGCCTCTGCATTATTAAAAAATGCGTTCAAACGCTCTCTCTTACATCACAAATCACATACACATGTATTATTCATTCCTAATTACATTCCACCACATGTCAAATCATGTGCTTGATACTTACATAGATTAAGTATTTCCATATGCTTTTCACATGCATAACTCTATTGTTAGTTATGTTATTCACGCTCTAATAACTCTGTTTTAGCTCTATTCACATGCTTACAACACATGTTAAACCATATTCTGAGTTATACTTCTGTTAAACTTTATTGTTATAAACTCAAATATGTTGAGTATGTTGTAATCATGTTGAACGCATTTAGCACGCTCTGGCTTATGCTATAGCTTGCTGGAATCGTGTATATATAGGAGGGGAATTCCCTTCCTTCAGAGATTATCAGTTCACATCAGCTCACACATCAATCTCATTCACTCACATTCTATATATTCTCCTATATATTCTACGTTTCTAGTGCACGCTCTACAGCGTCCTCTACAGTATCCACAACGTCCTCTACGTTCTCCAGAACGTCCTCCACTAGCCTATTAGATCCGTTCCCAAGTTTCTCCTTTATTGGATACTTGGTTGAATTACCGCTGCCTGTTGGATATAGTGTATATCTCATATACCTGTATCTCAACAGGTTATGAGCCCGGTCTGCTCTACCTCAACCACAACCATCGAACGCATCTACAATGGCTCAATCATTGTCACCAGATCCCTTGAACCTTCGAGAACCTCAACAACAAGTCCAAGTCTTTAAAATCCCTAAAGACTTTCGTCAAGCCTCTGTCAAAATCGATAATATTGATCCATTAGTTGGTCAAACCAACTATGAAGACTGGGCAGACATGATGAAAATGGTCTTTCGTGGAATGGGAACTACCTCTATTGTTATTGATGGCGTTACACCCTCAGAAAATGCGTCTGCAAAAGAAAAAGATGCATATACCACTTTGTCTCAATCTGCTCTCTTAATTTTGATGCAAGTTTTGAGCAAACCTATCCTCAAAAAGGTCTCCAAATTCGAAACCCCTCATACTATTTGGACCTATCTGAAGAACACCTACCACGTTGATAATGCCTTCAGTTATATTCAACAGTGGAATAACTTCACTTCGATTTCTACCAACTTCAATCCTACCAAACCCATTCATGAATTTATCGATATTTATGAAAACGAATGGGAACGACTATACCAACAAAGTGCGTCCGGTCCTGCCAATAGCTACAGACAAGCACTACGCACATTCTTAGGATTTGATGAAGCAAAAAGAGATTTTTTGCTAGGGGCTCTTATTAAGCATTACCCCAATCCAGTTGATAATCTGTCAACTAAAGACAATCTCACATATGCAGAATTGAAGTCTAAACTTCATAGTCTGGCTACCAATCATCAATTGGCAACCTCAGCAGACTCTGCTCTAATTAATACTAAAGCTCCAGCGTCCAAAAAACGCAAAAGGAATGCTAGTATATCTAATGCAAAAGGGTCCACTGAAAATATCAAATCAAAGTGGTGTACTTATTGCAAGAAACATAATAAAACTCCATTCGAAGGCCATAATTGGAACGAATGTAGACGTTTGAAAAGGGATCAAGAGGCTAAGAAACAACAGCCAACACAAGAAGCTGCACATGTAACTGTGGAACAAGCATATACAAGTGTTAGTTCTTCCTCTCCCCCAGCCTGGAAATTTGATTCCTGTGCAAGTTCTCATATGTCATATGATATAGGACAATTCGATACAATCTCCACGCATAATGGAACTATAAATGTAGGAGGCAATGGCATTCTACAGGCAGAAGGGATTGGCACAGTTCGTTTAATTGTTTGCTTCCTGATGGCTCAGTTAATCCAATTGTGTTAAGGAATGTATTATATGTCCCTACTCTTTGTCATAACTTGTTTTCATGGAATTCAGTTATTCTAAGGCTTTATATGGGAAGCAAAAGGAAATTGTGGATACTTGTATACAAAGAATAGAAGTCTAGTTCTTGTTACAGAGTTCTTAATAGCCTTCCTTATATTATTGAAGCACCAGATACACAAGAAAAAGCGTTTATATCTCATGAAAATACCTTTGAACAGTGGCATAATACTTAGGACACCATAAAAATTGATCCTACTGTTTATCATGATGGATATATTATACCTCTATTCCACACAATTCAGTTGCACAACCTGCATTCAAGTGAAATCAACTCATAAGTACCAACAACTCATGGTCTCATGCATCACGACCCTTCGAAATTATCTACAGTGACTTAAGTGGTATTGCTCCAGTTCCTTCTTATGGCAACACACGCTACTATATCACCTTTATTGATGATTTTACATGAATGGTTTGGGTTTACTTCTTAAAAACTAAAGATGAAGCATCCTTAGCTATTGAGAACTATACCAATATGATTGAACGTCAATTCTCTACTACAATCCTATGTTTCAAGACAGACAATGGAGGAGAATATATCAATCATAAAACTAAAACCTTCTGGAATAAAAAGGAATTCAACATGAACCGATTCCCCCTTATAGCCATGAATCAAATGGCATACCAGAACGTTATAATCGAACCATTCAGACCATGATGCGAGCTATGTTATTAACATCGATAAAGACTATGGGCTGAAGCTTGTGCAACAGCAGTATACCTTCAAATCGACTTCCTCACTCATTTCTTAATGGAATTACTCCATTTGAAGCCTTATATCATACCAAACCAGAAATTTCGCATCTTCATCCATTTGGTTCATCTTGTTATGTTCATATACCAAAAGAAAAGCGTCCTGCAGGATCCAAGCTCCATCCACGAGCTGAATTAGCAATATTTATTGGTTATACCAATACACCCTCAATACTCAAAGTTCAAACTGCCAACAAGCATATATATACTATATCTGCAAAAGAATGTTACTTTATACCACCAAAGACTTCTACAGCAGTTGAACAAGCTACTACTCCAAACAACAACCTCCTATTAGCCTTGAGTTAGAGATTGCTACTTCGACTACAAAATCTACTCTAACAAAGAAGATTCAGAATTTCAAATAAACCTACTACCTCCTCCTGCAAACGCTCAAGAATATGAAGAAATTGAACCAGAAGTTGTCCCTGAACCAGTTAGACCTCAAGCACCTATAAGACAACATCAACCATATCCATTCTGGGAAATTGTCCAACTTCCTAATACAAGTGATGAAGGTAATTAGCTTCTGCTTTATTAGCAACAGAAGAATATGAACCACGTACCTACAAACAAGCTACTACTTGTTCAGAATCACCATGTTGGTTTCAAGCTATGCAAGAAGAACTTCAAAATATGAAAGACCAAAATGTTTGGACAGTTACTCCAACCCCTCAAAATCGAAATATTGTGGGTTACAAATAGATATACAAGATCAAACGAGATGCTACAGGCAATCCTATGCGATATAAAGCACGTCTAGTTGCTCAAGGCTACTCCCAACAACCAGGTACCGATTTCGATGAAGTATTCTCTCCAGTTGTTCGATATGACTCCTTACGACTTCTAATTGCACTCTCTTTACACTACAATTGGATTATAGATCAACTCGATATCAAAGCTGCATTTCTATATGGATATTTGAAAGAAGAAATCTATATGAAATTACCTCAAGGATATGAGCAAGAAGACATTGTGCATGCCTTAACCGCTCAATATATGGCCTTAAACAGTCTCTAAAGCTTGGTATGAATGTCTTATCTCATATCTACTTCCATTAGGCTTTACACTTTCATCTTTCGATCCTTGTATTCTCATCAACTTAAAAGATCAAATCTTTATTGCTATCTATGTAGATGACATGACCTTCTTTGGTCCAGCTTCCCCTGCTCAATTGCTCTCAAAAAGGCATTGAAATCTGAATTTCAACTTACAGAGCTTGGAAACCTACATTGGCTATTAGGAATCCAAATTGAATACCATTCTGACATAGTTACACTTTTACAATGAGCATACATTGATAAAATACTGGCTCCATTTGGCATGATATCTTGCAATCCCATTACTTTACCTTTGGATTCTAATACAATATTAAGAAAATTCCAAGATGGTGATAACATTGCAGATATGACCCTATATCAACAGATTATTGGATCTTTGATGTATCTTGTGATTGGAACACGTCCAGATTTGGCTTTCTCTATCTCTAAATTATCCCAATATGCCTCAAAGCCTACTACCATTATATGGGAGCTGCAAAACGTATTTTACGTTATATTAAAGGCACAAGAGATAAGGTACTTACTTATACAAGAAAACCTGAAATCTCTTTAGCTGGCTTTGCAGATGCAGATTGGGCAAATGATAAAGATGACAGAAAATCAATTTCAGGTAATATCTTTCAACTAGCTAATAATACCATCAGCTGGCGCTCACGGAAGCAAACTTGTGTCTCTACTTCAACAGTTGAAGCTGAATACGTTTCACTATCCTTAGCGGCTAAACAGCAACTATGGTTTCAAAGAGCTCTGAAAGAACTTGGATTTTCCTCTATACCTACTGCACTTAGCACAGATGGAGATGGAGCAGTAGATCTGACTCAAAACCCTTGCATAAGTGATCGCAGCAAGCATATTATGTAGCTTACCATCATGTACTGATCTTGTCGAAACTGGCAAAATCATAGTCCTGCATGTACCTGGCTCACTTAATCCAGCGGATATTTGTACCAAAGTCATACCTGGACCACAATTCTTCTTGTTGCAGGAAGATGTTTTAGGAACTAAATGATTCATAACAGTACTCTTTTCCTATATATGAAAATCTTTTTTCCTACAGGGTTTTTTCTTCATATACAGGTTTTTAATGAGACTGCTGAATTATTTACTGACCATTCATGCCGTGATTAGTGAGGAGGGGTATTAAAAAACGTGTTCAAACGCTCTCTCTTACACCACAAATCACATATAATGCATTATTCATTCCTAATTACATTCCACCACATGTCAAATCATGTGCTTCATACTTACATAGATTAAGTATTTCCATATGCTTTTCACATGCATAACTCTATTGTTAGTTATGTTATTCACGCTCTAATAACTCTGTTTTAGCTCTATTCATATGCTTACAACACATGTTAAACCATATTCTGATTTATACTTCTGTTAAACTTTATTGTTATAAACTCAAATATGTTGAGTATGTTGTAATCATGTTGAACGCATTTAGCACGCTCTGGCTTATGCTATAGCTTGCTGGAATCGTGTATATATAGGAGGGGAATTCCCTTCCTTCAGAGGTCATCAGCTCATACATCAATCTCATTCACTTATACATTCTATAATATATTCTCCTATATATTCTATGTTTCTAGTGCACGCTCTACAGCGTCCTCTACAGTATCCACAACGTCCTCTACGTTCTCCAGAACGTCCTCCACCAGCCTATTAGATCCGTTCCTAAGTTTCTCCTTTATTGGATACTTGGTTGAATTACCGCTGCCTTTGGATATAGTGTATATCTCATATACCTGTATCTTAATAGAAGGTAGCAAATCGATCATTAATCTAGTGGAAATGTCTGTAATTGTCTGGACTATATATAGGGTTCTTGAGGATCTATCCATGAGATAGGATATCTACATTGGGATTCAATGAGATCATCTTCCGTAACTGTATCTGATTGTGAAGATTGTGTGGTCTTTGTGTGATGGCAGGGTGTGATATCTGAGAATGTAAGGGTTGGTAGGGCTGGCGAGCCTCTTGGTGTCTAGGAACTAGACATGATTAGAGTATATAATAGCAAATGATAACGAGAATCACTGGCTACAAAGTAATGTCACGGGGGCCCTATTAACTGATAGCGCTCTTGCAACTATTAGGACGGCCGTAATTTCCTGCCACAATGATATCTATTCTGCAACACAGAATATCAATCCTATAGCAGTTAAGTTTAGTCCAACAGTAGTTCCTCATGACGGATCTTATTTCGCAACACAAAATAAATCCTATGTCACTTTAAACGTAAAGTTAACTCAAGACTTAGAACTTTGTAGGCTTCGTGTACTCAAGGTGCTCTTGCTTTCGAATACTCGCTGATGGTAGAATAAATTCAACCGGAACTACTTGCACTATTTATATGCAGCGGTATTCGTAGATATTCTTTGATAAAAATATTTTTATAAAATGCGGGCCTACCTGTTACCTTGGAATTTCTTCCTATGTATTATGCCATCCACACCTTTGTTATTGCAGTTCCTATCTGCACTCGTTGTCACAGGTTACTAACCTGAACTAGAGAATATTCCCATGTCTGCATGTTATACATACTTCGCTTATAGCTCGCTTATCCCATTAAAGAATTCTTATCGAGACAACTAAATTCAATTTCAGATACGTTACTAATCCCCGATACTATCGAATTACCATCCGACAATATCCGAAGGTATCTAATTATGTTTCCGGCAATATTCACTTAATAGTGTCTAGTGTCCATTGAAAATAGTTTTCAACTGCACATAACTCTATGAATAGAGAACCGTGGGTCACAAGTAGATTACCATTGGAAAGGTATCAACGCGTAGAAGATTATAGAATCTTAGTTTATCTCGATACCCAAATTATTCACAGAGTTATTACCAATAATAAGTAAACCTCCTTGTAGACCTATATAACCATATTAAAAGTCTTATATCTCCATGAGTTTAACTCCGATCATAAAAAGGATTGCAGAAATAGAATCAGGACGAAGAGTAGGCCTAGATAGAACCTTGAAACATTAAATTTGGAGAACTTTATATTTTGGCCCTACTTTTGGCCTTTGTCTGGGCGCTCCCTTATAGTGTCACCGGACGCACTTTGGTCTAAAGTGCGCCCTCATGGCTTTATTTTTTTATTTATTTTTACCGAATTATTTTCCTGCAGTTCAGGGTAATAATTCAATATTCAGGGTAATGCCAAGACTTCAGGGTAACAGCTAATATAGCTAGCATATATATGCATATAGTCAGCATATTAATCTGAGTATAACTATTGAACCGTTAATCGGATTCTTATGAAACTTAAACCGTAGCTCCCTCAAGGGTCTATGGACGTTCCATAAGTGTCCTAACCATCTAAGATGATTGTAAACCACTCCGAGGTTCATACCCGTTTCATATACTTAACTCTTATAGATAAGTATTAGAAATGTTTGCACCATACTGCTAAGAGTGTACCTAGAGTTCATGTAGATTCTAGAGTCATTCTATAAGGGTCCAAGTACCTTTAGTAGGGCTGGATGTCACTCCGTAACAAGGGGGACCATTTTATCGCGGTATGTCCCCTCAGAAAAAACCATTCGATGGCTGCTCACACCATCTCCGAATCCATGATCAAAGAGGTAGATAAGTCAGGAAAAGCCCTATCCCTTGTCTAGTCACTGACACTAGCAAGGGACCTGCCCTAGGTCATTTGTCATTATCTTCAATTTCTGTCCCTTTACTCTCTCCTCCGTCTATGTCTGTTGATGTGTCTCACATATTCGGTGAACACCTTGTTGTACCTATCACAATATCTTTTAATGGTACTAGTAAAACACTCATCACAACAGCCCTTGTAGACTATGGAGCATCAGGAATTGCCTTTATCGACCAGACCTTCCGCCTCCTTAATATTATTGATGGCCGACCTATCTCCTCTGGAGCTATCACCAACATTGCTTGTACACCTATCTAGATCGGGGATCATTCCGAAAACCTCCTTATGTTCGTTATCAAGATCAAGTATTCAATCGTCCTCAGAATCCCCTAGCTCAGAATGTATGATGTATCGGTCAGTTTTGGCTCCTATACCCTGCATTTTAATAGCCCTTACTGCAGAAAATACTGCAGACAACTGAAGGCCACCATTACTACTCTGTGTACATTACCGCCCCCCGTAATCCACCCAACTCAGATAGTACACCAGCCCGTGCACATCAATGCCACCAATCCCTCTGTTTCCCCTGTTTCTCCTGCTCCCTATATCTCCCTCACACCTCCAAAACCCCTGAATGTCAGCTTCATCGGAGCTGGAGCCTTTGCTCACCTTACCAAAAGGCACAAACTAAAAGTCTATACCCTATCAATCTACGAAGTCGACTTGGAAATCAACAAGTTGCGATCTAGGGGAGAATGGAAATCTCTGGTTCCGGACGAATACTATAAGTTCATAGACCTATTCTCTAAGAAAGCCATGAAAAAGCTTGCCCCCCACTGGCCATATGACCACACCATCCCCTTGCTAGAAGGCAAAACCCCCCTCTATGGACCATTGTATGGAATGTCTTGAGTGGAACTGGAAGCCTTGAAGAAGTACTTGGAAGAAAACCTCAACAAGAGCTTTATTCGCTATAGCTTCTCTCCAGCTGGTGCACCCATGCTATTCATCAAGAAATTAGATAGATCCCTTTGGTTGTATGTAGACTATCATGGCCTAAATAAAATAATAGTGAAAAACAGGTACTCCTTGCCTCTGATTCAGGAGACCCTGGCAAGGCTACCCAAGACAAAATAGTTTACTAAACTAGATCTGAGAGGGGTCTATAACCTAGTATAGATTGCAGAAGGTAAAGAGTGGAAGACAGCTTTTCGGACCAGGTATGGGCATTTTGAGTACAATGTCAAGCCTTTTGGATTAACCAATATCCCGACCTCTTTCCAACACTTTATTAATGACACTCTACGGGACTTCTTGGATGTATTTTGCATAGCTTATTTGGATGACATCCTCATATACTCGGATTCCCTGGCAGAATACAAGATCCATGTTAGGCAGGTATTGGAGAAGCTGGAGCATGCTGAGCTATACCTTAAGCCTGAAAAATGTGAATTCCATGTCCATGAAGTGAAGTACCTGGGCTTGATCATAACTACAGAAGGTATTAGGATGGACCCTGCCAAAGTCACGGCAATCCAGGATTGGGAAACCCCTGCCAACCTCAAGGATGTATAGGCCTTCTTGGGCTTTGCCAATTTCTACCGCCGGTTCATCCTAGGTTATTCAAAGATCATTGCACCCTTGACAGCACAAACAAAAATGAAGGGTCTAGAAAAGAATCAGCGATTCCATTGGAATTCTGTAGCCCAATTAGCCTTCAAAAACCTCAAGAAAGCCTTCTGCTCAGCCCTAATTCTGGCCCATTTCGACCCTGACCGTGAGTGTATTGTTGAAACCGATGCCTCCAACTATGTCTCCATAGGAATTCTGTCCTAAAACAATGACAATAGGATCCTTTACCTAGTGGTCTATTTCTCAAAGAAACACTCTCTGGTGGAGTGTAATTATGAGATCTATGATAAGGAATTAATAGCTATTGTCCGAGCTTTTAAGGAATAGAGGCCTCACTTGGAGTCAGCTAAGGAGATAATCGAGGTGTTGTCTGATAATAAGAACGTTGTGTATTTCACCACCACCAAGCTGTTGAACTGACAGCAGGCTAGGTGGTCGGAATTCTTATCTTGGTTCATGTTATGGCTGAGATTATGCAGGCCAGGCTGGCATTCACCCGATGGTGGGTAGCCTGAAGTTAACTCCGCTTTCCTATATATACATGCACATCTTGTATCTAGTTATTGTTCTCTAAGACTCAAGCGAAGTCTTGTATCGCTGGGTTACTCTACTCTATTGAATGAATCAGTCTATATTCTTCACTTATGTTAGCCCAGTTAGGCTCAAGCCTAGTGATTGTGCCCTCATAGGCCCCAAATATTAATATACTGACAGATCTCACCGATATCACTAGCTTGCCCCTAATATTACTTCGCTTTGACAAAAGGGACCGGTGATTCTGGGTCTAATCACCCCTCCCTTGCTACCTACACTGTCGGACAGCTCGAAAATGGCTAAAGTTATGTCACTCTATTATTTGGCTATATTAGTGATATCAGAAATAATTATTTCCCCCTCCTATTTGCTTATTAGTTTGTTCTAAATGACCTACTAATCCTATATTGAGATCTCTGGATCTGCTAAGTCTTAGATCTCGAGCGACATGCTCCTAGCCAGGCCTATAAGGCCTAGAATGAGCCTCTGCGGCCCCGAACTAGCCTCGCGGCCCCAAACAAGCCTCTCCGGCCCCGAACGAGCCTCTGGGGCCCCGAACGAGTGCCCAAGACCCGAACGAGCACCCCGAGCGTGCAAATGAACAAGACCCCCCCTTGTACAGGCAAGTCGGGTTAGATAGCTCGGAAAGTATGCATTGAACCTTTTCCTGTAACGTTGGATTTTTCCTACTGGGTTTTGTCGTGCAGAGGTTTTTAATGGCAATGGCATGTGGGATACCCCCCCTATCAAGATTACTCCAGATCTACAGATTCTTCAGATGTTCCGGATCTACGATCCATATATGTGTTGCACCTCATGTTGAGATACCCGATCTGATGTTTAAGCATTGGCATGACGCCACTATGTTTGAGAGAATACCCCCGTCCTTCCAAGCCTCTCTACAGGCCCAGGGTCCCCACAGAATGTGCAAGACTGTTTAGGCGCTATTATCGTGAACCCAGTGTCCAATGTTGTCGGACCCAGTATCCAATGTTGTCAGACCTAGTGTCCAATGTTGTCGAGGTTGACCAAATATATGGAACACGCCCTATTGTCTATGCCATAAACATGAGCATATGGATCAGAGGGATGGTGAAGTTGGTCGGTCGGAACGCCCTCTAGGAGAGGGGAGTACTGTTACGGCTGAGATTATGCAGGCCGGGCTAGCATTCACCCGATGGTGGGTGGCCTGAAGTTAACCCCGCTTTCCTATATATACACGCACATCTTGTATCTAGTTATTGTTCTCTAAGACTCAAGCGAAGTTTGTATCGCTGGGTTACTTTACTCTATCAAATAAATCAGTCTATATTCTTCACTCTATGTTAGCCCAGTTAGGCTCGAGCCTAGTAATTGTGCCCTCATAGGCCCCAAATATCGATATACCAACAGATATCACCGATATCACTAGCTCGCCCCTAACAGTTCAACTTCAAGATAAATACCGGCCGGGAAAGGCTAGTGGGAAACCAGACGCGCTGACCAGGAGATCAGGAGATCTCCCTAAGGGGGGGGATGAGAGGCTAAAGTTCCAGAACCAGGTGGTACTGAAGCCGGAAAATCTTGACCTGGCTACCAATGTTCTGGCTGAGGCTGAGAATGTTAGGGCTGATATTTAGAGTGTTGAGGCTGATATCATGGATGTCGAAGCCAATGCAGATACTAGAAGTGATCTCCTTCAGCAGGTGAAAAGGGTATGTGGAAAGGACCCCCATAGCCAAAGAGATAATCGCTGCAGTAGAATCTGGACAGTGCCGCCATACCAAGATTGCTCTATCCGAGTGTACAACACAAGATAGTCTCCTTTACACCTTGACACCTCTATATACCTAAGGATAGCGAACTACGCTTAAGGCTGATTAAGGAGCACTATGACAGCCTGGCCATAGGTCACTCTAGGGTGGCTAAGACATTAGAGTTGCTTTTTAAGCAATATACATAGATTGACCAACAGAAGGAGATAGAGTGGTACATATGGAATTGCCATGTCTGCAAGCATACCAAACCCACCCGCCATGCTCCTTATGGTACCCTGAAGCCCCTGGAGATCCCGGATCGGCCCTGACAATATCTGACTATAGACTTCGTAACTGGGTTGCCGGAGGACTCAGGATTTAATGCTATCCTGATGGTGGTGGATCAGCTGACGAAAATGAGGCATGTGATACTATTCCGGGATACCTGCTCCACCCCAAAGCTAGCCAATCTCTACCTCACTAATATATTCCAGTATTATGGCCTCCCCGAATCTATTTATCTTACCGAGGGCCTCAATTCACCTCGGCATTCTGGAAGGCATTCTGCAAGCTTTTGGGGATCAAAATAAGCCTCTTGACAGCCTACCACCTCCAGACTAATGGCCAGTCAGAAAGGATGAATGCTATTATTGAACAATATCTACGGGCCTATGTCAACCACCAGCAGAATAACTGGGTGTTCTTATTGGCAACCTATGAGTTTGCTACAAATAACCAGTTCTCAGAATCCTTGAAAACCTCCCTCTTCCTAGCTAATTATGGTTGGCACCCTCGATTCGCAGATGCTCTAGCGCCCCTACAAAGAATCCACCCCCTGGCCAAGGAGCTCACAGCTGGAATTGCGGAGCTCCACTCTACCCTGAAAGCTGAGCTGGGATATGTGCTGGCCATGGAAGCTAAGTATGTCAATGGATCATAGTTGCCAGCCCCTAAGTATCAGCTAGGAGATAAGGTATAGCTCTCTAGTCAGCACTTCTAGACAGAACGACCTTCTCGTAAGCTGGATGATAAGTTCCTAAAGCTATATAAGGTATTAGGGAATGTGGCACTTACGCCTACCAGTTGAAGTTCTCTAAAGATATCAAATGACACCCGGTCGTTCATGTCTTGGAGATCGAACTAGCCACCAACGATCCCCTCCCCGAGCAAAAGCACCCTCTACCCCCTCCCGTAATGATTGCAGGTGAAGAGGAGTAGGAGGTTGAGGAGGTACTGGACTCCAGAAAACGCTATGGGCGAGTTTAGTATATGGTCAAGTAGGTAGGGGATGAGGAGACTACTTGGCAACCCGTAGAGGACTTGGAGAATGCGCTGGATTTTGTAACAACGGTGTGTTCAGTTATTATTACCTGCGATCGCAGGTGATGAGTTATTATGTTATCGTTACCTTACTTGGCTTCTGAGATAGGGAAGCTTATTTCTCCCATTGCCCTGACCAAGTTATGTATATATAGAGCCTGTCCCTCGTACTGTCGTTGGATCCCCATCCAACGTCTTGTATACCCAATACAGGACCTTGCTTCTCCCAGCGCTTGTGCACCTCCCTTGTGCACATCCTTGTCTCATACAAACAACTCTGCAGCATAGTTGCCTCCCTTGACACATGCGGCAACTACTTCTGCGTGTCTCGTATCCCTTGCCCTCTGCCTTTCCTACCTCTTGCCCTTGCCTCCCGTCTCAGCCTCCCCCTGGTCACATACGTAGCGTTCCTACGTGTGTGTTATCCTAGCCTTGCCCTTGCCCCGGTGTACCCCTTGGTCGCCTTGTTCCCAGAGCCTATGTTACACTACGTAGGATCACTCTGATCAATCAGTACGCTCAATGTCTACCCAAGACATCACTCCCGTGCTCACAGTCAGATTTCGGACCTAGCAAGCCCTGCCCATCCCTATGAACCAGGCCGACTTCGGCAGTTATCACCAGACCATTATAGATATCTATCTTGCCACAGATGTATTAGGTCAACGGCTGGAATCGGCCATACATGAAGGACAACAAAAACAGACCAGGGTCAATGACGAAGTCACAATACTCACCGAGAACCTCCTCTCATGCCAGGCCGACCTCGCCTCCTGCTAAAACAATCTCACGACCGCCCAGAACGACTTAGTCAATGAAAGAAGAACCATTCAGACCTTGAATAGGGCCCTGGACACAATCGGATTCTAAACAGCCCCAGCACCCCAAGCATCCCAGACACCCAAAACCCAAGATCTCCTCACCCTACCAAAGTTTAATGGCGATAGGACTCGCCTGAAAGGCTGGAAAAATTCCATCAAGATCAAACTGAATGGGGATGCTACAAAATTCCCTACCGTTCAGTACCGATTAGCCTATGTATATGGCCTACTGAAGGGCATAGCTTTGGACTAGGTCCAACCCTATGTGCTCGATGACTGCTTCAACCTCCTTGATGTTGCTGCTTTATTCACAATCCTCGACTGCACTTTTGGAGACCTGGATCCCGTGGGTACAACCACTCGTGCTCTCCAAGAATTAAAACAGAAAGGTCATGACCTTTCAGCATATGTAGCCGAATTCTCAAGGTTGGCAGCAGAGGTGGAGTGGAACGATTGGGTGAAGTGGGAACAATTCGAGGAGGGCCTCAATATTGAGCTCAAAAGGGCCCTCCTGCAAGCTCCAGATGTCAAAACTCTCAATGAATACATTGATCAGGCGTCGAAGATGGAGCAAAAATTGGCTAGATTGAGAGCCCAGACCAGCGCCTCCAGTACTTATCAGCCTGCGAGAGTACAGCACCTCCGGAGCTAAACGCAGCAACTGCGACCCCAGAACCCGAGCCCTCAGATCCAAGCTACAGCCAATAAGCTAGCCCACCCATCCCTGGTGGCTGGCGGCACCACCTCCATGGATTTATCATCAGGAAGGTCCTGCCTGACACAAGAAGTGAGGAAATGTCGCCGCAACAATGGGTTGTACATTGCCTGTGGAAAAGGGGATCACTTCATTGCAGCCTGTCCTTTGATAAAGAATCACTCCCTGGCCATACACGCGGTGTCCGAGACCCCAGAGGAGTCGGGAAAAGCGGAGTCCCTTGCCTAGTTGCTGACACTAGCAAGGGACCTATTTTGGATCATTTATCTTTGTCTGCATTTTCTTTGCCTACATCTATGTCTGTTGATGAGTATCGCCTATTTGGCGAGCACTTCATTGTACCTATAACTGTCAAGTTCAATGATAAAACAGTGGTTACATCAGCTCTCATAGATTGTGGTGCTTCAGGAATAGCATTCATTGACCAGACCTTCGTCAGTAGAAACTCTATACCAACCTCCAAGCTAAAAACCTCCTGCCTTCTTGATGTCATTAACGGCCGCCCTATCTCTTCTGGGGCAATTACCAACCTCGCATGCCTGCCCAGCGCCATGGGTGATCACTCGGAAGATCTCTCAATGTTCGTAACCAAGCTAAAGTATCCAATTGTCCTTGGGATCTCCTAGCTTAGTATGCACAATGTATCAGTCAGCTTCGGCTCTTACACCCTACGATTCAACAGCCCTTATTGCAAAAAACACTGTGGAGATGTTACGGCTGAGATTATGCAGACCGGGCCGGTGACACCCGATGGTGGGTGGCTAGGTGTCAACCCCGCTTTCCTATATATATGCCCACATCTTGTATCTAGTTATTGTTCTCTAAGACTCGAGCGAAGTTTTGTATCGCTGGATTACTTTGAATGAAGCTATTATTCTTCGCACATTGTGCACCCAGTTAGGCCCGAGCAAGTGATTATGCCTTCGTGCACTCTATATATCGATATTCCGACAGATATCACCGTGATCGCTAGCTCGCCTCTAACATTACTTCGCTTTGACAAAAGGGACCTATGATTCTGGGTCAAATCACCCCTCCCTCGCTACCTACACTGACGGACAGCTCAAAAATGCCTAAAGTCATGTCGCTCTATTATTTGGCTATATTAGCGACGTCGGAAATAATTATTTCCCCCTCCTATATGCTTATTAGCTTGTTCTAAATGACCTACTAATCCTATATTGAGATCTCCGGATCTGCTAAGTCTTAGATCTCGAGCGACCTGCTCCTAGCCAGGCTTTTAAGGCCCCGAACAAGCCTATAAAGCCCCGAACGAGCCTATAAGGCCCCCGCCGAGCAAGCTTACATGCCCCTGAACGAGCTCAAAGCTCAAAATCGCCCTCCGAGCTCATCCAAATGAGCGCTGCCAGCACTAAAGACACGAACGAGCACCCCGAGCATGCAAATGAACAAGACCTCCCCCTTGCACTGGCAAGTCGAGTTGGATAGCTGGGATAGCTGGGAAAGCATGCATTGAACCTTTTCCTGTGTCGCTGGCTTTTTCCTACAGGGTTTTGCCATGCAGAGGTTTTTAACATCAATGGCATATGGGAATACCCCCCCCTACCAAGATTACCCCAGATCTGCAGATCCTTCAAATACCTAGATATTTGGATCTATATATATATGATACACCTCATGTTTGAGATACCCCGGATCTACGATCCATATTATTTATAATGCACATCATGTCTAAGACACCTCCGGATCAGTTGATCCATATCACGGAAAGCGGATCGATGGCAAGTCACCAGAGAAGTAAAGCCACCCGGTCTGATGTTTGAGCACCGGTATGACGCCACTGAGTTTGAGAGAATACTCCTTCCTTCTGAACTACCCTACAAGACTATGCAATACCATGGATGCGTCTATGTCCGGCGTGGAGGTCCACCATGGAATAGGCAGAGGCCAGATACGTGAGCACCACGCGCAAGATTGGTGAGGGCTGTGGGAGTCCCAAGTCGCCGAGAGCCAAGGGGATGTCCCAACATACCAAGATACAATCATTGTAGGGTGAATGACATTGGTCGGTCGGGACGACCTCTAGCAGAGGGGGAGTAATGTTACGGCTGAGATTATGCAGACCGGGCCGGTGACACCCGATGGTAGGTGGCCAAGTGTCAACCCTGCTTTCCTATATATATGCCTACGTCTTGTATCTAGTTATTGTTCTCTAAGACTCGAGCGAAGTTTTGTATCACTGGGTTACTTTGAATGAAGCTATTATTCTTCGCACATTGTACACCCAGTTAGGCCGGAGCAAGTGATTATGCCTTCGTGCACTCTATATATCGATATTCCGACAGATATCACCATGATCACTAGCTCGCCCCTAACAGGAGATCTAAAAACTACTGTCACTGGGCTGTGCGCATTGCCACCCCCAATAATCTATCCGACTCAGGTGGTACTCCCGCCTGCACACATCAATGCTACTATTCCCCCTGTTTCCCCTGTTTCCCCGGTTACTCCTATTCCCCCAGTCTCCCCGATATCCCCCACCCCCGCAAAACCCCTGAATATTAACTTTATTGGAGCAGGGGCCTTTGCTCATCTCACCAGGAGGCATAAGCTCAAGGCGCATACCCTCTCAATTTATGAGATCAATCTGGAAATTAACAAGACCAGGTCCAAGAAGGAGTGGAAATCCTTGGTTCCGGATGAGTACTATGAGTTTATTGATTTGGTCTCAGAGAAGGCCGTGGAAAAGCTTGCCCCCTATCGACCTTACGACCACACAATCCCGCTGATTGAAGGAAAAACTCCCCCTTATGGCCCCCTCTATGGAATGTCCCGAGTGGAATTGGAGGCCCTGAAGAAGTACCTGGAGGAAAACTTGAATAAGAGCTTCATTTGGCACAGCTCTTCCCCGGCAGGTGCTCCTGTACTGTTCGTGAAGAAATCGGATGGCTATCTTCGGTTATGTGTTGATTATCATGGCCTGAACGAGATAACGGTCAAAAACAGGTACCTCCTACCTCCAATCTAGGAGACATTAGCTAGGCTTTCCAATGCAAAATGGTTCACCAAATTGGACTTGAGAGGGGCGTACAACCTAGTATGGATCGCTGAGGGAGAGGAGTGGAAAACTACCTTCCGGACACGTTACGGCTACTTCGAGTACAACTTCATGCCCTTCGGCTTAACCAATGCCCCGGCCTCTTTCCAACACTTTATTAACGACACTCTTATTAAAAAACGCGTTCAAACGCTCTCTCTTACACCACAAATCACATACACATGCATTATTCATTCCTAATTACATTCCACCACATGTTAAATCATGTGCTTCATACTTACATAGATTAAGTATTTCCATATGCTTTTCACATGCATAACTCTATTGTTAGTTATGTTATTCACGCTCTAATCACTCTGTTTTAGCTCTATTCACATGCTTACAACACATGTTAAACCATATTCTGAGTTATACTTCTGTTAAACTTTATTGTTATAAACTCAAATATGTTGAGTATGTTGTAATCATGTTGAACGCATTTAGCACGCTCTGGCTTATGCTATAGCTTGCTGGAATCATGTATATATAGGAGGGGAATTCCCTTCCTTCAGAGATGATCAGCACACACATCAATCTCATTCACTCATATATTCTCCTATATATTCTACGTTTCTAGTGCACGCTCTACAGCGTCCTCTACAGTATCTACAACGTCCTCTACGTTCTCCAGAACGTCCTCCACTAGCCTATTAGATCCATTCTCAAGTTTCTCCTTTATTGGATACTTGGTTGAATTACGGCTGCCTGTTGGATATAGTGTATATCTCATATACCTGTATCTCAACAACTCTGCGAGACTTTCTGGATGTGTTCTGCATGGCTTACCTCGACGATATCTTGATCTATTCAGATACTCTAGCAGAGCACAAAATCCATGTCAAGCAAGTCTTGGAGAAGCTGGAGCAGGCTGGGCTGTACCTTAAGCCTGAAAAATGTGAATTCCACGTCCAAGAAGTGAAGTACCTAGGCTTGATCATAACCACGGAAGGTATTAGGATGGACACCGCCAAAGTTGCTGCAATCCAAGAGTGGGAAACCCTAGCCAATTTGAAGGATGTGTAAGCCTTCCTAGGATTTGCCAACTTCTACCGCTGATTTATCCTGGGATACTTAAGGATCGCAGCACCCCTGACGGCCCTAACAAAGATGAAGGTAGAAGCTGGTTCACACCTGACGAAAAGGGCCTTCCACTGGAATCCAGAAGCCCAATCTACCTTCCAGAACCTCAAGGAAGCTTTCTGCTCAGCAACGATCCTGGCCCATTTCAACCCCGAACAGGAGTGTATCATCGAAACCAATGCCTCCGACTATGTCTCTGCAGGAATCCTGTCCTAAAACGATGATAACAGCATCCTCCACCCAGTGGCATACTTCTTAAAAATGCATTCCCCGACGGAGTGTAATTATGAAATCTATGATAAGGAGTTAATGGCCATTGTATGAGCATTCGAGGAGTGGAGGCCACTATCACGGGGGCTCTATTGACTGATAGCGCTCTTGCAACTATTAGGACGGCCGTAATTTGCTGCCGCAACGATATCTATTCTGCAACACAGAATATCAATCCTATAGCAGTAAAGTTCAATCCAATGATAGTCCCTCACGACGGATCTTATTTCGCAACACAAAATAAATCCTATGTCGCTTGGACGTAAAGTTAACTCAAGACTTAGAACTTTGTAGCCTTCGTGTACTCAAGGTGCTCTTGCTTTCGAATACTTGCTGGTGGTAGAATGAATTCAACCGGAACTACTTGCACTATTTATATTCCACAGTGTTCGTAGATATTCTTATGATAAAAATATTTTTATAAAACGCGGGCCTACCTGTCACCTTGGAATTTCTTCTTAAGTGTTATGCCATCTATACCTTTATTAATGCAGTTGCTATATGCACTCGTTGTCACAGGTTACTAACCCGAACGTAGAGAATATTCCCATGTCTGCATATTATACATACTTCGCTTATAGCTCGCTTATCCCATTAAAGATTTGTTATTCGAGACAACTAAATTCAATTTCAGATATGTTACTAATTCCCGATACTATCGAATTACCATCCGACAATATCCGAAGGCATTTAATTATGTTTCCAGCAATATTCACTTAATAGTGTCTAATATCCATTGAAAATAATTTTCAACTGCACATAACTCTATAAATAGAGAACGGTGGGTCACAAGTAGATTACCATTGGAAAGGTATCAATGCATAGAAGATTATAGAATCTTAGTTTATCTCAATACCCAAATTATTCATGGAGTTATTACCAATAATAAGTAAACCTCCTCGTGGACCTATAGGACCATATTAAAAGTCTTATATCTCCATGAGTTTAACTCCGATCATAAAAAGGATTGCAGAAATGGAATCTGGACGAAGAGTAGGCCCAAATAGAACCTTGAAACATTAAATTCGGAGAACTTTATGTTTTGGCCCTACCTTTAGCCTCTTTTCTAGGCGCACTCTCTTATAGTGTCACTGGACGCACTTTGGTCTAAAGTGTGCCCTCGGTCCTTCATTTTTTTAGTTATTTTTACCGAATTATTTTCCTTAAGTTCAGGGTAATAATTAGCAATTCAGGGTAACGCCAAGACTTCAGAGTAACAGCTAATAGCTAGTATATGTATGTATATAGCCAGCATATTGATCTGGGTATAACTATTGAACCATTAATCAGATACTTATGAAACTTAAACCGTAGCTCCCTCAAGGGTCTATGGACGTTCCATAAGGGTCTTAACCATCTAGGATGATTATAAACCACTCCGAGGTTCATACCCGTTTCATATACTTAACTCTTATAGATAAGTATTTAGAAACAAATGCACCACACTACTAAGAGTGTACCTAGAATCCATATAGATTCTAGGGTCGTTCTATAAGGGCCCAAGTACCTTTGTTAGGGCTGGATGTCACCCCGTGACAGCCACACCTAGAGTCAGCTAAGGGGATCATAGAGGTGCTATCTGATCATAAGAATCTTGTGTACTTCACCACCACTAAGCTACTGAATCGATGGCAGGCTAGGTGGTCGGAGTTCTTATCTCGATTCAACTTCAAGATCAAGTATCGGCCTGGAAAAGCTGGGGGTAAGCCGGACGCACTGACCAAGAGATCAGGAGATCTCCCTAAAGGGGGGGATGAAAGGCTGAAGTACCAAAATCAGGTGGTACTGAAACCTGAAAATTTCGACCTGGCGGCCAATAGCCTTACTGTGCCTGATGCTGATGCTGATATTGATGCTGATGCTGATGCTGATGCTGATGCCAATGCTGAGGCTGATGCTGATGCTGAGGCTGATGCTAAAGCTGAAGCGAACCTTGGAGCAGAGCTCCTTCTGCGGATACGATGGGCATATGCGGAGGACGACCTGGTTAAGGATATAATCGCCGCAGTGGAGGCTAGATAGCGCCGTCACACCAAGATTTCCCTAGCTGAGTGCACCACTTAGGACGGCCTCCTATACTACCTAGATCGGCTCTATATACCTGAAGGAGAGCTGCGGATGCAGCTGATCAAGGAACACCATAATACCCTGGCTGTGTGTCATCCTGGGGTAGCTAAATCATTAGAGCTGCTAGCTAGGCAATATACGTGGATTGACCAACGGAAGGAAGTGGAGTAGTACATATGGAATTGCCATGTCTGCAAGCATGCCAAACCTACCCGCCACGCTCCGTATGGTACCCTGAAGCCCCTGGAAGTCCCAGAACAACCCTGGCAACACCTGACTATGGACTTCGTCACCGGATTGCCGGAAGACTCGGAATTCAACGCCATCTTGATGGTAGTGAATCGGTTAACGAAAATGAGGTATGTGATACCCTGTCGAGACACCTGCTCGGCCCCCGAATTGGCATCCCTCTACCTGGATAATGTCTTCCGTTACCATGGCCTCTCAGTGTCGATTGTCTCAGACCGTGGCCCTCAGTTCATTGCCAACTTCTGGAAAACATTCTGTGAGCTGTTGGGTATTGAAGTACACCTGTCTACGGCATACCACCCTCAGACTGATGGCCAGTCAGAATATATGAACACCATCATGGAGCAATATTTGAGGGCGTACATCAATTACCAGCAGAATAACTGGGTTTCATTGCTGGCCACCTGCGAATTCTCCACCAACAACCACTTCTCTGAGACCCTGAAGACCTCACCATTCCTGGCCAATTATGGCTGGCACCCTCGGTTCGTAGACTCCCTGGCACCTCTGCGCAAGGCCAGGGAGAATGCTCCAGCTAAGGAGTTCGCCACGCAGATTTCTGAACTTTACTCTACCCTGAAAGCCGAGCTGGGATATACGCAAGCCAGGCAAGCTGAATATACCAATAGATCACGGTTGCCAGCCCCCAAGTATCAGCCAGGAGATAAGGTATAGCTCTCCAGCCGGCACTTTCGGATGGAACAGCCATCTCGCAAGCTCGACCACAAGTTCCTAGGTCCATTCGAGGTGTTGGCTACTGTGGGCACTCATGCCTATCGATTGAGGTTCCCTAAGGACATCAAATGCTACCCGTTGTACACGTATTGGAAATTGAGCCAGTGGCTGAAGATCCCCTCCCAGGGCAGAAACACCCCCCTCCCCCTCCTGTGGTGATCGAAGGTGAAGAGGAGTGGGAGGTCGAAGAGGTATTGGACTCAAGGAAGAGGTACGGTCATCTGCAATACAAGGTCAAGTGGTTAGGGGATGAGGAGAATAACTGGCAACCTGGGGAAGACTTGGAAAACGCACAGGACTTGGTCACCCTGTTCTACCAACGATACCGAGGAAGCCTCGCCCAGTTGAATGATGTCAGACCTTTTGCATTCTTGTTGTTGTTTGGAGTTGGGGTTCTTGTTTCTACCCTTGTTGTTGTTTTCTGTATTGATTTTGCCGGTTATCGTGCCCAGGCCTCCTAGTCGCTGGAGCTCCAGCCTAAAGGGGGGATAGTGTAACAACCGTGTGTTCAGTTGTCATCATCTGCGATCGCAGGTGACGGGTCATTGCCATTGTTGTCTTTGTCATCACCTGCGATCGCAGGTGATGGGTTATTGTTATCGTTACCTTGCTTGGCTTCCGAGATAGGGATGCTTATTTCCCCCATTACTCTGGCCAGGTTATGTATATATAGAGCCTGTCCCTCATACTGTTGTTGGATCCCATCCAATGTCTTGTATACCCAATACAGGACCTTGCTTCTTCCAGCGCTTGTGCACCTCCCTTGTGCACATCCTTGTCTCATACAAACAACTCTGCAGCACAGCTGCCTCCCTTGACACACGCAGCAACTGCTTCCGCGTGTCTCATGTCCCTTGCCCTCTGCCTCTTCTGCCTCTTGCCCTTGCCTCCCATCTCAGCCTCCCCCTGGTCACACACGTAGCCTCCCTACGTATGTGTTATCCTAGCCTTACCCTTGCACTGGCGTACCCCTTGGTCGCCTTGTTTCCAGAGCCCACGTTACAGATTTGGTTACCCAGTTCCACCAGTAATACTCCAGGAAGCCTTGCCCAGTTAACTGAGGTCGTGACTTTGCGTCATTGTTGTTGTTTGGAGTTAGGGTTATTATTCTTGCACTTGTTGTTGTTTCTTGTGTTGATTTTACTAGTTGTTGTGCCCATAGCCTCCTTGTCGCTGGAGCTCTACCATAAAGGGGGGATAGTGTCACAACCATATAGTTAGTTGTCTTTGTCATCACCTGTGATCGCAGGTGATAAGTTATAGTCCTTGTTGCCTTTGGTATCACCTGTGATCGCAGGTGATGGGTTATTGTCATTGCTGTGTTTGTCGTCACCTGCGATCAAAGATGATGGGTTATCGTTATCCTGCTGGGCTTCCAAGATAGGGATCTTGGGAAGCTTATTTCTCCCATTGCCTTAACGGTTTATGTATATAATGTCCTTTGTCCTCATACTGTTATTGGATCTCTATCCAATGTCTTGTATACTGAATACAGGACCTTACTTCTCTCTACATCGGTGCATCTCCCTTGTGCACCCCCTTGCTTCGCCTTGTCTCTGCAGCCCCGCTGCCCATATCGCAAACCTCCTGCCTCTTATCTCCTACCTCTCGTCTCCTGCCTCTTGCCCCCGTCCCAGCCTTCCCCTATCACACATGTAGCATTCCTATGTGTGCGATCTCTTTGCCCACTACCTAGGCGTAACCCTTGGTCGCCTTGTCACCCAGAACCTACATTATAATACTATAAGGGAGTGCACACAAGACAAAGGCTAAAGGTAGGGCTGAAACATAAAGTTCTATGAATTTATTTCTTCAAGGTTCTATCTAGGTCTACTCTTCATCCTAATTCCATTTCTGCAATCACTTTTATAATCGGACTAAAACTCATATAGATATAAGACTTTTAATATGGTCAAATATGTCCATAAGGAGGTTTACCTATTATTAGTAATATCTCCCTGAATAATTTAGGTATCGAGATGAACTAAGATTCTATAATCTTCTATACATTGATACCTTTCCAATGGTAATCCACTTGTGACTCACGGTTCTCTATTCATAGAGTTATGTGCAGCTGAAAATTATTTTCAATGGATACTAGATGTTACGGGGGCCCTATTGCCTGATAGTGCTCTTGCAACTATTAGGACGGCCGTAGTTTGCTGCCGCAACGATATCTATTCCGCAACATAGAATATCAATCCTATAGCAGTAAAGTTCAATCCAACTATAGTCCCTCACGACGGATCTTATTTCGCAACATAAAATAAATCCTATATCGCTTGAACGTAAAGTTAACTCAAGACTTAGAACTTTGTAGGCTTCGTGTACTCAAGGTGCTCTTGCTTTCGAATACTCGCTGGTGGTAGAATAAATTCAACTGGAACTACTTGCACTATTTATATCCCACGGTGTTCGTAGATATTCTTATTATAAAAATATTTTATAAAACATGGGCATACTTGTCACCTTGGAATTTCTTCCTAAGTGTTATGCCATCCACACCTTTGTTAATGCAGTTGCTATCTGCACTCATTGTCATAGGTTACTAACCCGAACATAGAGAATATTCCCATGTCTGCATGTTATACGTGCTTCACTTATAGCTCGCTTATTCTATTAAAGAATTCTTATTTGAGACAACTAAATTCAATTTCAGATACGTTACCAATCACCGATACTATCGAATTACCATCTGACAATATCCAAAGGTATCTAATTATGTTTCTGGCAATATTCACTTAATAGTGTCTAGTGTCCATTGTAAATAATTTTCAACTGTACATAACTCTATGAATAGAGAACCATGGGTCACAAGTAGATTACCATTGGAAAGGTATCAACGCATAGAAAATTATAGAATCTTAGTTTATCTCGATACCCAAATTATTCACGGAGTTATTACCAATAATAAGTAAACCTACTTGTGGACCTATAGGACCATATTAAAAGTCTTATATCTCCATGAGTTTAACTCCGATCATAAAAAGGATTACGGAAATGGAATCAAGACGAAGAGTAGGCCTAGATAGAACCTTGAAACATTAAATTCGGAGAACTTTATATTTTAGCCCTACCTTTGGCCTCTGTTCTGGACGCACTCTCTTATAGAGTCACCGGACACACATTGGTCTAAAGTGTGCCCTCAGTCCTTCATTTTTTTAGTTATTTTTACCGAATTATTTTCCTTAAGTTCAGGGTAATAATTAGCAATTCAGGGTAATGCCAAGACTTCAGGGTAACAGCTAATAGCTAGTATATGTATGCATATAGATAGCATATTAATCTGGGTATAACTATTGAACCTTTAATCGGATACTTATGAAGCTTAAACCGTAGCTCCCTCAAGGGTCTATGGACGTTCATGAGGGTCTTAACCGTCTAGAATGATTATAAACCACTTTAGGTTCATACCCGTTTCATATACTTAACTTTATAGATAAGTATTAGAAACGTTTGCACCACACTGTTAAGAGTGTACCTAGAGTCTATATAGATCCTAGAGTCGTTCTATAAGGGCCCAAGCACCTTTGGAGGGCTGGATGTCACCCCGTGACAGTGCCTCTCTCATTAAGGTTCTTGTCTGTAAGAACCTAATTGATCATGCAACCAGAATCATTATTGCTACTAACAATAATGGATGGGGCTTGAGGACCAGTCCTCATATACGACAGCCAAAACATAGCTGCGTACGTCTCATTGCACCCCTAGGATAATATGGCATAAGAAATACAGGTTAAATTAAAACGTAAAGATAATTCAAAAAACCTAATGCCTAATAATAGGAAAAAAAGAAAAATCCTCATAAGATAACATCAGGGTTCCGAGGCTTACAAGGATTATCCAGATGGAATTTTTAAATTAAATCGGCTGCTCCATCCTTCAGGTTCTCATATGGTTCCTATGTGTCATCATCAGGACCGTAACCCTCCCAAGAGACTAAATACATAACCCATCCCTTCCTGAGCTAAATTGTCTTAACTTTTTCCACCTGGTATTCTGATTCTTCGAGGTCGACTGGAGAGGGTGTTGGTGAGCGTCTGCCAGCAATCGTGTTAAGGTGGTAGTGTTCCAACAAATTAATATGAAAAACTGGGTGAGTTTTGCCTGTACTTGGGGGAAGTTCTAACTCATAGGCATAAGTGCCAATAAGCCGTTTAATTCTAAACTTCCCTCGTAACTTGTAGTCAAGCTTTTTGGTCAGACGCCTTGTTTTGATATTCTTTGCGTTAACCATAATATTGAGATACAGGTATATGAGATATACACTATATCCAACAGGCAGCGGTAATTCAACCAAGTATCCAATAAAGGAGAAACTAGGGAACGGATCTAATAGGCTAGTAGAGGACGTTCTGGAGAACGTAGAGGACGTTGTGGATACTGTAGAGGACGCTGTAGAGCGTGTACTAGAAACGTAGAATATATAGGAGAATATATAAGTGAATGAGATTAATGTGTATGCTGATCATCTCTGAAGGAAGGGAATTCCCCTCCTATATATACATGATTCCAGCAAGCTATAGCATAAGCCAGAGCGTGCTAAATGCGTTCAACATGATTACAACATACTCAACATATTTGAGTTTATAACAATAAAGTTTAACAGAAGTATAACTCAGAATATGGTTTAACATGTGTTGTAAGCATCTGAATAGAGCTAAAACAGAGTTATTAGAGCGTGAATAACATAACTAACAATAGAGTTATGCATGTGAAAAGCATATGGAAATACTTAATCTATGTAAGTATGAAGCACATGATTTGACATGTGGTGGAATGTAATTAGGAATGAATAATGCATGTGTATGTGATTTGTGGTATAAGAGAGAGCGTTTGAACGCGTTTTTTAATACATAACCCAATCTCCCACTTTAAATGTCAGTTCCTTTTCTGCTACCTTGAGATTGTAGTATTTGGATATCCAGTTCTGCGCTGCCTTCATGTTCTCCCTCATAGCCTCTTTCATTACGTCCAAGGTTTTGACTGTCTTGACTGCCTCAGGGTTGTTTGATTCAGTTGAGGCTTCAGTTGGGTTCTGGAAATTATTTTCTGGGTGTTGAGCATATATGGCGAAGAATAGTGTGAGTTTAGTACTAGAGTGGACAGTGTTATTATAACAGAACTTGGCAAATAGTAATAACTCGACCCAGTCATCCTGATCTCAACAGCAATACGTCCATAGATAATGCTTAAGGGTCTGGTTGACTCGTTCAGTTTGACCATCAGTCTGGGGGTGATATGCCGAAGACTTATCCAACTCAACTCCTAATAACCATATTACCTCCATCCAAAACGAACTTGTAAATACCAAATCCCGATCCGAAACAACCCTCTTTGGTAATCCATGCAGCCTCCAAACCTCCTTGACAAATATCCCAGCTAACTCTTTTGCCTTCCGGTTCTTTAAAGGAATGAAATATGACATCTTAGTAAACCTATCAACAATAACCCAGATCTGATTATACCCTTTGACTGGCAGTAAATCAGTGATGAAATCCATTGAAATATGTTCCCACGGCCTATAGGGGATTGGAAGAGGTACGAGCTTGCCATATTTCTTGTGTCTTGCAGTCTTATTTCTTTGGCAAGCGTCGTATGTGCGAATGTAGTTTCGTACCCAGTCTTCCATTTTAGGCCAGTAGTAATTTCGTTTCATGAGCTCGAGAGTTTTGTCACATCCAAAATGACCTGCAACTTTAGCATCGTGACACTGGAAAGTCACTTTCAACTTAAGGGAGTTGTTGTCAGGTATATATAGGCAACGTTCGTAGGTTACCATATCATCTTCTAAACCATAATGATTGAGTCCAGGGTACTCCTTGCCAAACTTCAATGCGTTCCGAATCCCTAACCACTTGTCATCCTTGAGGCCAGCCTTTAGAATATCTTTTGACCAACTTGATTCTTCCATTTATGAGGCCTTTACTGCCGTAATACGGCACGTTACTAGACTCTCCTCACTTATTCCTAGTTGGAATTGACCAGGTTTGAACATCCGAATCGTGTGGTCCTGCTTCTCTCCCCCTCCTTCAAGGTCAGGATCAACCTGACGAGAAAGTGCATCTGCTTTCCCACTTTCATCACCTGGGTAGTAGATGATTCTAAAATTAAACTGGCTTAGTATTTCCGCCCATTTGGCCTGCCTTTGATTGAGTATCTTAGTAGAATTAAAGTACTCAAGGTTCTTGTGATCAGTATACACAATTATCTCCTTTGGGGCACCCATGAGAAAATGTCTCCATTCCTGGAAACAATTAACAATTACGACCATCTCTTTGTCAAGGATATCGTAATTAAGTTCTGCTGGGATAAAGCGTTTTGAATAGTACGCTACTAGGTGCCAACAACCATCTGGTTCTTTTTGGGATAGAATACCAGCTTTTGCTAAATCAGACGCGTTTCTCTCGATTATTTTTGGTCATTCTGGATGATAATGGCATAGTGTTGGAGCAGTAGTGAACCTATATTTCAACTCATCAAAGGCCTGTTGACACTGCTGTGTCCAGTTCCAAGGAACTCCATTGTGCGTTAGTATCTAAATCTGTAAAGCCAAACTACTAAAGCCTTAAATAAACCAGTGATAGAAATTAGTGAAACCAATAAACCTCTGCACCTCTTTAATGCTCCGAGGAGCCTGCCAGGTGAGGATGTCCTCGACTTTCTTCTGCCCCATTTGTATCCTCTTTGTACCTACTTTAAATCCCACAAATTCGACTTCTGGGACATGGAAGATACACTTGTCTATGTTGACACAAAGGTTATTCTCTATTAGTTTTTACAGCACCCAACGGACGAGCTCGATATGTTCTTCCTCTGTTTGGGTATAAATGAGGATATCATCAATGTATACACCTATTCCTTGGTCAATTCGTTCCGATAGAATATTGTTAACATATCACTGGAAAACAGATGGCACATTAGTTAGCCCAAAAGGCATAACTGTATATTGGTATAAGCTATATCTTGTCTTAAATGCTGTTTTCCACTCGTCTCCGGCCGCTATTCTGAGTAGGGTAAACCCGAGTTTGAGATCGAGTTTGGAGAAAACCTGTGAAGTACCAACTTGTTTCATTAGGGTAGTCATAAGTGGTAGGGGATACTTGTCTTTTTTGGTTATGGCATTGAGCCTTCTATAGTCTACGACTATTCTGAGCTTGCCATTTGGCTATTTAGTGAAGAATATAGGAGCACCAGCACTGCTTTTGCTCAGTCTTATCTTGCTGGTTCGAAGTATCTCAGCTAAGTATTCTTTGAGAAGCTCTAGTTCATCAGGGGAGAGGGGGTATAGTTTTCCTGACGGGGGACTCTTTCCTTCTTTTAACTCAATAGTGATGTCTTATGGACCGTACGTGGGAAGGGTGGATTGCAACTCCTTTCCAAAGATTTTTACAAAATTCTTATACTGTGTTAGCAATCGATCAGCAAGTTCATAGATATTTTCAGTCACTGTTATTTTCATAACCTTGCGAACGTCTCTATTAGTGAACTTCTGATAATCCCATTCCCCTATTTCAATTAATCTGACATATTGAGTCTCTGCAAGTACTTCGTCAAAGTCAGCGAAATCAGTAACCTCCTCAATTTCTAACGCTCTTTTTAGCTCGAGTCTATAAGGAATGGTGACTTGTAGCTTATCACAATTGGATTTAATCCAATCCATCCCCAAAATGAGTGGTAGACCTGGTTCGAGGCATACAACATCAGTTACCAAGTCAAGGGTCTTATTTTTTCCAGATTTTGCATCTAGGACCTCCATCTGCAGGTTCTGAACCTGCACTGTGCCAGACCTCTTGAGAATTGAGCCGTCGGCGCTCTCTAATCTCAATCTTTTATCCCTCTTAACCCAAGGCAGCATCATCTGTTCAATGAAAGAAGAATCAAAAATCGTGGCTTCTAGCCAGTATCAACTAAAGCATTAATGGAAATTTCGCGTTTATTTCCTCCGTACATCTAGGATAACTTATGTCACAGGGTGACATCCAGCCCTACCAAAGGTACTTGGGCCCTTATAGAATGACCCTAGGATCTATATAGACTCTAGGTACACTCTTAGCAGTGTGGTGCAAACATTTCTAATACTTGACTATAAGAGTTAAGTATATGAAACGGGTATGAACTTCGGAGTGGTTTATAATCATCCCAGATGGTTAAGACCCTTATGGAACGTCCATAGACCCTTGTGGGAGCTAAGGTTTAAGTTTCATAAGTATCCGATTAATGGTTCAATAGTTATACCCAGATCAATATGCTGGCTATATGAATACATATACTAGCTATTAGCTGTTACCCTGAAGTCTTGTCATTACCCTGAATTGCTAATTATTACCCTGAACTTAAGGAAAATAATTCGGTAAAAATAACTAAAAAAATGAAGGACCGAGGGCGCACTTTAGACCAAAGTGCGTCCAGTGACACTATGAGGGAGTACGCCCAGAACAAAGGCAAAGGTAGGGCCAAAACATAATGTTCTCCGAATTTAATGTTTCAAGGTTCTATCTAGGCCTACTCTTCGTCCTGATTTCATTTCTGCAATCCTTTTTATGATCGGAGTTAAACTCATGGAGATATAAGACTTTTAATATGTCATATAGGTCCACGAGGAGGTTTACTTATTATTGTAATAACTCCATGAATAATTTGTGTATCGAGATAAACTAAGATTCTATAATCTTCTATGCGTTGATACCTTTCCAATGGTAATCTACTTGTGACCCACGGTTCTCTATTCATAGAGTTATGTGCAGTTGAAAATTATTTTCAATGGACACTAGACATTATTAAGTGAATATTGCCAGAAACATAATTAGATGCCTTCAGATATTGTCGGATGGTAATTCGATAGTATCGGGATTGGTAACGTATCTGAAATTGAATTTAGTTGTCTCGGATAAGAATCTTTAATGGGATAAGCGAGCTATAAGCGAAGTACGTATAACATGCAGACATGGGAATATTCTCTACGTTCGGGTTAGTAACCTGTGACAACGAGTGCAGATAGCAACTGCATTAACAAAGGTGTAGATGGCATAATACTTAGGAAGAAATTCCAAGGTGACAGGTAGGCTTGGTTTTATAAAATATTTTTATCATAAGAATATCTACAAACACCGTGGGATATAAATAGTGCAAGTAGTTCCAGTTGAATTTATTCTACCACCAGTGAGTATTCGAAAGCAAGAGCACCTTGAGTACACGAAGCCTACAAAGTTCTAAGTCTTGAATTAACTTCACGTTTAAGCGACATAGGATTTATTTTGTGTTGCGAAATAAGATCTATTGTGTGGAACTGTAGTTAGATTGAACTTTACTGCTATAGGATTGATATTCTGTGTTGTGGAATAGATATCATTGCAGCAGCAAACTACGGCCGTCCTAATAGTCGCAAGAGCGCTATCGGTCAATAGGGCCCCTGTGACATTACTTTGTAGCTAGTGATTCTCATTATCATTTGCTATTATATACTCTAATCATGTCTAGTTCCCAGATACCAAAAGGGCCTCGCCAGCCCTACCAACCCCTTACATTCCCAGATGTCACACCTCGTGCCATCAAACAAAGACCTCATAATCTTCTACAGTTGGATACCAATACGGAAGATGATCTCATTGATATTCCAATGGAGGATATTCTATCCCGTGGGATAGAATCCTCAAGATACCCCATATATAGTCCAGATGAACTACAATCTTTCCGCCTGGATTAATCGATCGATTTGGCCTACCTTCCCGAAGACCACCTCGACGAACAAACAGCAATGCCTCTTCCTAACGCCATCCCGCACAACCCCTACTACGTCCAATTCGACCCTCTCACATAGGACTAAGTCAACAAGAATATGATGAATTATTGGCTAGAATAGTTCGTGATGGAGCCACAGAATTCGAACGGCAACAAGCCGAAATTATGAACCTTACAGAAGGTTTAAATGCCCAGGCTAGTTTTCTAAAACAAGCCCAAGAAGCTCACACAATCATATTCAATAGTGCGAAAGCTACTTATAATAATCTAAAGTTACTGCGACAGCAAGTAACTGAAGAAGTAGCTGCCTTAAAAGGACAAACTGATGGGCAAGAAGATGCAGTTAAGAGGCTAATAGTTTCCATTAAGGAAACTTTAGAAATCCAATGGCAAGAGCTGATAAAAAAGCTTAAGGAGGACATGGAGGCGATAATTGATGCAGCCAAGGTGGAGTTCGATGGTATTAAGGCAGATGTTGGCAAGCTGAATGATTGGGCACAGAAAGCGATTAAACAAGAACAGGATAATCGTATTGGTAGTTGTGAGACCAATAAGGAATCGGTAGAAGAATTGTCTCGCCGATTCAAACTCACAAACAAAAGCTCAAGGACCTACAAGAGCAGCCACTTGGCCAACAATGCCCACAAGAACAAACTGATCAATTGATGATGATATCGAAGATTTCATCATCCGGGGTACTCGGACAGGTCCAGTACCACCTCAACCACCTCCACCTCCACCTCCACCACCTCCAGTCCAGAAAACCCGGGTCCTTTCTGACAAGAAAAAACCCCAAAACCTCCCCCTACCTTCGAAGTCCGATGGAACTTCAAGCAAACTTAAGGAATTCCTAATGAAAGTAGACCACACCTTTGAACGCATGCCGCTAACATACTCTACTCATAGCGAAAAAATCCTGTTCGTAGCAGATCTACTTATAGGAGGTGCGAGCACTTGGTATTACGCAAACCAACATAAGCATACACCAGATGCCAACTCCGGATGGGTTGAATGGGACACGTTTAATGTCTTTAAACGTGAATTCATAAACGCACATCAAAATCAGCATAAGAAGTGGGATGCAAAGGTCTCCCTTCAGAAGGAGTTCCAGAAAAATGTGAGTTGATAAAAGATTTCATCGCTCGTGTCAGGGTTCATCAGTTAGTAGCGGAAGTACCACGGGAACAGCTCTGGGAGCACCTGATTAGTGCAATTCAGCTGAGACTCGGGCCCATATGGTCCGAGTTAGTACTGACAAAGACATTCTCGATAAGGTGCCAGCTAGTACAGAAATATGCTTTCAGGCTATTGCTATTACTGGGTCTCAGGTTGAGTATGAGAAGGTTAGGGAAGCACATGCACAGAGCCAGTTCCGTCAAAAAGAACAGGCTGCAGGTGCGAAAAAGGAGGTACCCAACACTCCCAAGACTGCCGAAAAGAAGTCTGAAAACCTCAAAGACCGAATTACTAAGCCAAAGCAAAAGGCAAAAAGCACGCCTGATGCTAAGGCTAAATCAAAATCCGATACCTCTTCCAAGAAAGCCAAAGAGCATGGCCAAGATAGTGTTACATATGCTATAAGACAGGCTCAGAAGAAGGATGGACAGTGCATCAAGTGTGGGGATAAAACTTACATGATGGGTGACTGTTCAATTGGTTGGAAGGTTATGGATGAGATAAAGGCAAAAGGAAAGGGTAAAGGAAAGGAGGAAGCTAAGAAAGTGGCGACAGTGTCTGCAGGAGTGGCTGTAGCAATGCCACTTGAGGTTCAGTTTGGGCACATTGTGAGTGAGGATGAGTTGGATTATGGGGAAAATTCGGACTATTAGGGATGCGGGCTATCTAGTACGTTGGGTCGGATAGTCTCGCAGGATTGGTTTTCTATTTGTGTTATAAGGAATGGCATCTCTGTTGGCAGTTGGAAGGAGGAACATGAAGGGGAACCTATGGATATTGACCCTGTTTTGATTAGTTCTGTTTCCCGTAATTTGTCTTCTTCTGCTATTTCTTCTCTTTCTTTATCAAATAAAAACGCAAAAAAAGGGACAAAAAGAAAAGCTGATGATGAGGTGGCTCCTCATATTGGCGCACTTGAAAAAAGACCACGAAAGGTGGCAGTGCCAGATATTTTATTGGATGGAATTAAGGATCTCTCTTTGGCAGGAAAATCGGGTACAAAGGTATTGAAGCGTGAAGGACTGAAATTTCTTATCTCTGTTAAGTTATCTTGGATATACGGAGGAAATAAACGCGAAATTTCCATTAATGCTTTGGTTGATACTGGCGCAGAAGCCACGATTTTTGATTCTTCTTTCGTTGAACAGATGATACTGCCTTGGGTTAAGAGGGAGAAAAGACTGAGATTAGAGAGCGCCGACGGCTCGATTCTCAAGAGGTCTGGCACAGTGCAGGTTCAGAACCTGCAGATGAAGGTCCCAGATGCAAGATCTGGAAAATATAAGACTCTTGACCTGGTAACGGAGGTTGCGTGCCTCGAACCAGGTCTACCACTCATTTTGGGGATGGATTGGATTAAAGCCAATTATGATAAGCTACGAGTTACCACTCCTTACGGACTCGAGCTAAAAAGATCGTTAGAAATCGAGGAGGTTACAGATTTTGCTGACTTTGATGAAGTACTTGCAGAGACTCAATATGTCGGATTAATTGAAATAGGGGAATGGGATTATCAGAGGTTTGCTAATGGAGATGTTCGCAAGGTTATGAAAATAACAGCAACTGAAAATATCCATGAACTTGCTGATCGATTGCCAACACAATACAGGGATTTTGTAAAAATCTTTGGAAAGGAGTTGCAATCCGCCCTTCCCACGCACGGTCCACAAGACATGACTATTGAGTTAGAAGAAGGAAAGAGTCCCCCGTCAGGAAAACTATACCCCCTCTCCCCTGATGAACTAGAGCTTCTCAAAAATACCTAGATGAGATGCTCATAACCGGCAAGATAAGACCGAGCAAAAGCAGTGCTGGCGCTCCTATATTCTTCGCCAAACAGCCAAATGGCAAGCTCAGAATAGTCGTAGACTATAGAGGGCTCAATGCCATAACCAAAAAAGACAAGTATCCCCTACCACTTATGACTACCCTAATGAACAAGTTGGTACTTCACAGGTTTTCTCCAAACTCGATCTCAAACTCGGGTTTAACCTACTCAGAATAGCGGCCGGAGACGAGTGGAAAACAGCATTCAAGACAAGATATGGCTTATACGAATATACAGTTATGCCTTTTGGGCTAACTAATGCGCCATCTATTTTCCAGCGACATGTTAACAATATTCTATCGGAACGAATTGACGAGGAATAGTTGTATACATTGATGATATCCTCATTTATACCCAAACAGAGGAAGAACATGTCGAGCTCGTCCGTTGGGTGCTGCAGAAACTAACGGAGAATAACCTTTGTGTAACATAGACAAGTGTATCTTCCATGTCCCAGAAGTCGAATTCGTGGGATTTAAAGTAGGTACAAAGGGGATACAAATGGGGCAGAAGAAAGTCGAGGACATCCTCGCCTGGCAGGCTCCTCGGAACGTCAAAGAAGTGCAGAGGTTTATTGGATTTGCTAATTTCTATCGCCGGTTTATTCAAGGCTTTAGTAGTTTGGCTTTGCCGATTCAGATACTAACGCACAATGGAGTTCCTTGGAACTGGACACAGCAGTGTCAACAGGCCTTCGATGAGTTGAAATATAGGTTCACACCGCTCCGATACTATGCCATTATCACCCAGAACGACCAAAAATGATCGAGACAGATGCGTCTGATCTAGCGAAAGCTGGTATTCTATCCCAAAAAGAACCAGATGGTCGTTGGCACCCAGTAGCGTACTATTCGAAACGCTTTATCCCAGCAGAACTTAATTACGATGTCCATGACAAAGAGATGGTCGTAATTGTTAATTGTTTCCAGGAATGGAGACATTTTCTCATGGGTGCCCCAGAGGAGATAATTGTGTATACGGATCACAAGAACCTTGAGTACTTTAATTCCACTAAGATACTCAATCGAAGGCAGGCCAGATGGCGGAAATACTAAGCCAATTTAATTTTAGAATCATCTACCGCCCAGGTGATAAAAATGGCAAAGCAGATGCGCTTTCTCGTCAGGTAGATCCTGACCTCAAGGAGGGGGAGAGAAGCAGGACCACACGATTCGGATGTTCAAGCCTAGTCAATTCCAACTAGGAACAAGTGAGGAGAGTCTAGTAACGCGCCGCATTATGGCAGTGAAGGCCTCACAAACGGAAGAATCAAGTTGGTCGAAGAAGATCCAAGAGGCTGGCCTAAGGACGACAAGTGGTTAGGGATTCGGAACGCGTTGAAGTTTGGCAAGGGTATCCTGGACTCGATCATTACGGTTTAGAAGATGATATGGTAACCTACGAACGTCGCCTATATATACTGACAATAATTCCCTTAAGTTGAAAGTGGCTTTCCAAAGTCATGATGCTAAAGTTGCAGGCATTTCGGACGTGACAAAACCCTCGAGCTAATGAAACGAAATTACTACTGGCCTAACATGGAAGACTGGGTACGAAACTACGTTCGCACATGCGATACTTGCCAAAGAAACAAGACAGCAAGACACAAGAAATATGGCAAGCTCGTACCTCTTCCAATCCCCTATAGGCCGTGGGAACACATTTCAATGGATTTCATCACTGATTTACCACCAGTCAAAGGGTACAATCAGATCTGGGTTATTATTGATAGGTTTACTAAGATATCGCATTTCATTCCTTAAAGAACCGGAAGGCAAAAGAGTTGGCTGGGATATTTGTCAAGGAGGTTTGGAGGCTGCACGGATTACCAAAGAGGGTTGTTTCGGATCTGGATTCGGTGTTTACAAGTTCGTTTTGGATGGAGGTAATGCGGTTATTAGGAGTTGAGTTGGATAAGTCCTCTGCATATCACCCCCAGACTGATGGTCAAATGAACGAGTCAACCAGACCCTTGAGCATTATCTACAGACATATTGCTATTGGGATCAGGATGACTGGGTCGAGTTATTACCATTTGCCGAGTTCTGTTATAATAACACTGTCCATCTAGTACTAAACTCACACCATTCTTCGCTGCATATACTCAACACTCAGAAAATAATTTCCAGACCCCAACTGAAGCCTCAACTGAATCGAACAACCTGAGGCAGTCAAGACAGTCGAAACCTTGGACGCAATGAGAGAGGCTATGAGGGAGAACATGAAAGCAGCGCAGGACCGGATGTCCAAATACTACAATCTCAAGGTAGTAGAGAAGGAACCGACATTCAAAGTGGGAGATTGGGTTATGGTCAATGCAAAGAACATCAAAACAAGGCGTCCGACCAAGAAGCTTGACTACAAGTTACGAGGGAAGTTTAGAATTAAACGGCTTATTGGCACTTATGCCTATGAGTTAGAGCTTCTCCAAGTACAGGCAAAACTCACCCAGTTTTTTATATTAGTTTGTTGGAACCCTACCACCTTAACACGATTGCCGCAGACGCTCACAATACCCCCTCCAGTCGACCTCGAAGAATCGGAATACCAGGTGGAAAAGGTTAGGACAAGTGAGCTTAGGAAGGGACGGGTTATGTATTTAGTCTCTTGGAAGGGTTACGGTCCTGATGATGACACATGGGAACCATATGAGAACTTGAAGGATGGAGCAGCCGATTTAATTTGAAAATTCCATCTGGATAATCCTCGCAAGCCTCGGGACCCTGATTTATCTTGTGAGGATTTTTCTTTTTTCCTATATTAGGCATTAGGTTTTTTGAATTATCTTTACATTTTTTTTTACCTGTATTTCTTATGCCATATTGTCCCAGGGGTGCAAAGAGACGTACGCAGCTATGTTTTGGCTGTTGTATATGAGGACTAGTCCTCAAGCCCCATCCATTGTTGTTAGTAGCAATAATGATTCTGGTTGCATGATCAATTAGGTTCTTGCGGACAAGAACCTTAAGAGGGAGGCACTGTCACGGGGTGACATCCAGCCCTACCAAAGTACTTGGGCCCTTATAGAACGACCCTAGATCTATATAGACTCTAGGTACACTCTTAGCAGTGTGGTGCAAACGTTTCTAATACTTACTATAAGAGTTAAGTATATAAACGGGTATGAACTTGGAGTGGTTTATAATCATCCCAGATGGTTAAGACCCTTATGGAACGTCCATAGACCCTTGGGGAGCTAAGGTTTAAGTTTCATAAGTATCCGATTAATGGTTCAATAGTTATACCCAGATCAATATGCTGGCTATATGCATACATATACTAGCTATTAGCTGTTACCCTGAAGTCTTGGGTTACCCTGAATTGCTAATTATTACCCTGAACTTAAGGAAAATAATTCGGTAAAAATAACTAAAAAAATGAAGGACCGAGGGCGCACTTTAGACCAAAGTGCGTCCGGTGACACTATAAGGGAGTGCGCCAGGACAAAGGCCAAAGGTAGGGCCAAAACATAATGTTCTCCGAATTTAATGTTTCAAGGTTCTATCTAGGCCTACTCTTCGTCCTGATTCCATTTCTGCAATCCTTTTTATGATCGGAGTTAAACTCATGGAGATATAAGACTTTTAATATGGTCATATAGGTCCACGAGGAGGTTTACTTATTATTGGTAATGACTCCATGAATAATTTAGGTATTGAGATAAACTAAGATTCTATAATCTTCTATGCGTTGATACCTTTCCAATGGTAAGCTACTTGTGACCCATGGTTCTCTATTCATAGAGTTATATGCAGCTGAAAATTATTTTCAATAGACACTAGATACTATTAAGTGAATATTGCCGGAAATATAATTAGATACCTACAGATATTGTCGATGATAATTCATAGTATCGGGGATTGGTAACGTATCTGAAATTGAATCTATTGTCTCGGATAAGAATTCTTAAATGGGATAAGCAGCTATAGCAAGTATGTATAACATGTAGATATGGGAATATTCTCTATGTTCGGGTTAGTAACCTGTGACAACGAGTGCAGATAGCAACTGCATTAACAAAGGTATGGATGGCATAACACTTAGGAAGAAACTCCAAGTGACAGGTAGGCTCGCGTTTTATTAAATATTTTTATATAAGAATATCTACGAACACCGTGGGATATAAATAGTACAAGTAGTTCCGGTTGAATTTATTCTACCACGAGCGTGTATTCGAAAGCAAGAGCACCTTAGTACACAAAGCCTACAAAGTTCTAAGTCTTGAGTTAACTTTACTTTAAGCGACATAGGATTTATTTTGTATTGCGAAATAAGATCCGTTGTGAGGAACTACTATTGTACTAACTTTACTGCTATAGGATTGACATTCTGTGTTGCGGAATAGATATCGTTGGCAGCAGGAAATTACGGCCGTCATAATAGTCACAAGAGCGCTTATCATAGGGCCCCCCATAACATCCGGTACTGCCACCTTTCGTGGTCTTTTTTCGAGTGCGCCAATATGAGGAGCCACCTCATATCAGCTTTCCTTTTTGTCCCTTTTTTGCATTTTTATTTGATAAAGAAAGAGAAAAATACAGAATAAGACAAATTGTTAGAAACAGAACTAATCAAAATAGGGTCAATATCCATCGTTCCCCTTCATATTCCTCCTTCCAACTCCAATAGAGATGCCATTCCTTATAACACAAATAGAAAACTAATCCTACGAGACTATCTGACCTGACGAACTAGATAGCCCACATCCTAACAGTCCAAATTTTCCCTCATAGTCCAACTCATCCTTATTACAATGTGTCCAAATGTATCTCAAGTGGTGCTACTACAGCCGCTCCGTAGACACTGTCGCACTTTCTTAGCTTCTCCTTTCCTTTTCCTTTCCCTTTGTTTGCCCATTGTAACTTCCAACTGATTAGCAGTCACCTATTATGTGAGTTTTATCCCTACACTTGATATACTGTCCATCCTTCTTCCAAGCCTGTCTCATAGCATATGTAATGCTATCTTGGCCAGCTCCTTGGCTTTCTGGAAGGGGTATCGAATTTGGATTTAGCCTTAGATCAGGCTTAGTTTTTACCTTTTGCTTTGGCTTCGTAATTCGGTCCTTAAGGTTTTCGGACTTTTTCTCAACAGCTTCAGGAGTGTTGGGTACCTCCTTTTTCACACTAGTAGCCTGTTCTTTTAGACGGAACTAGCTCTATGCATGTGCCTCCCTAACCTTCTCATACTCAACTTGAGACCCAGCATTTGCGATAGCTAGAAAGTATATTTCCGTACTAGCAGGTACCTTATCTAAAATGTCTTTGTTAGTATTGACTCAGACCATATAGGCCCGAGTCTCGGGCTGAATAGCACTAATCAGGTATTTCTAGAGCTGTTCCTATGGTAGTTCTACTACCAACTGATAAACCTTGACACCAGCGATGAAATCTTTCATTAACTCACCTTTTTTCTGGAACTCCTTCTGAAGGGAGACCTTCGCATCCCACTTCTCATGCTGGTTCTGGTATGCGTTTATGAATTCACGTTTAAAGACATTAAACGTGTCCCATTCAACCTA
>WHUX01000268.1:0-64085 GCA_015179025.1 Terfezia claveryi | reverse complement strand
TCTTAAAGCATAGTTTCTAACGGGGGTATCTAAAATTCCAACGTAGTTCGTCTAAATGCCATCCGCAGCGCAAGAAGTTAGCCAGGCAAAAGCACTATTGGGGTGGGGGGAGCATGACCCCGGTACTCCAATGGAGGAACGGGGTCAAGGGGTGGGCACGGACTAATGAGATAACGGGGAAAAAGCAGGCTGGTAATGCCCTCTGGCATCAATTCAAACCTATGCTCAGCAGGAGACTGGGCTGCCTGCATCCGGAATTGCCCTAATCCAAAATGGGGCAGCGGCCATCAAAAGAGAGCTGAGACTGCTCTCGATAAGATTTTGCAAGACGTGCTCAAAAAGGCAGAGACACAGAGCGGGGGCACGCATTAGCCAAGTAGCAAACTGGCTGCTAATGCTCCAGATGTCCAGTTTGGGGGGGCCGACGCAACTGGTCGAAATGCAGAGGACAATGGTCAGGAGGGCTTCCGAAAGCCTGTAAGACTATTCCTCATCGATCCAGCCGCGGCAATGAGGTACAGGATAATGTTAGTAGGGAGTATAAATGGGATGAAGCTTCGAGCAACTGTGTTGCTATTTTGAGATCGGCATCTCTTTTAGAGATTGTGGACAAGATCCGAGAAAGAATCCCAGCGGGGAGGAAGGTACGGGCTATCTATGGGGCACTAGAGAACCCAAGCCCAGGCAACGCAATTCCTCCTGCTACACGTCTGCAAACCGACGAAGAGGTGCAAGCCTTTTTAGAGCTAACCTCGTCAAAACCTGTTCGGGTACAAGTTATCCATTATAGGGATCCAGCTTTGGTGCCTCCGGTTGCGGACAGTCCACCGGCAGACGATGGTGCATACTTCGAGGCTGACTTCCTTGATCCAGCAGAGGAGTATATGGACCCTGCGGAGGATTCCGACTCTTTGAGTCGAAATCTTGCCGGCTTTGCAAAGCGTACATTCCCTCGCATGCAGGAGGGATTCGAAGTGCGGAAGCTAAAGATCAGGATGCGGATTAAGAGGCAAAAGAGAGCTTTGCGTGCAATGAAGAGGAAGGAGCAGGAAAAGTACCCAGCTGAGGAGATCTACAATTCCGACTCTGAGGGGTGGAATATCCAGCAGGGACTGGATCCCCAACCGGAGAATGGCAGGGAAATGGTGCTAGCCAGGGGTCCGACCGCTGCCGGAATGACGGCTATGCGAGCTATGCTGGAAGTGGATCCTGCAGCTCCCCCGGCGGATAGGAATACTCGCAGGGCGAGGCGACAGGCGGACATGATGAAGGAGTAAGGGTAGCCAATGAGGCATGGAGGGCTTTGGGATAAGGTTGGTATGTGGAGGCAGGCACAGAGGTCTGTGCCAGGGTCTGTTCATTGGGATTTTTTTTTGGGTGGTCGTTGGGATTTTTTTGGGGGGTGGTTGTCGGGATTTTTTTGGGGGTGGATTTAGTTAGCAATTTGAGTTTTTAATAAAGGCATTGAACGCTATGCATTGGAATTTTACCCTTCTAAACCTTCTGTGCGAGTCTTTCCTCTACAATGGTTCGAAAATCATCCTCTCAACAAGCCCCTCTGCCAGCAGGGCAGGCAAGCCGTAAACGCAAGGCCTCCCAAGCAATAGCTCCTGGTATTGGACCACGGCCAAGAATTGAAACTGGGGTTGCATACAGGAATGAAATCTTGTTCGATGAAGAGGAATGTGGATTGTAATATTTTGGCTACATTGTAAGCTAATTCCAATGTAGGATAATGGAAATGAATCCTCGTCCGATTCTCGTCCGATTCAGACGAGGAAATACTCGTTGACGCTGCTGTGCTCGCGCCAGGCGTTGGAAAAGGCACGCTAGCATTTTCGGCGATTCCCAGTATTTTGCAACCCTTTGCCAGCACAGCAAAAAAGATTGTGACAAAATACACATTATACAGGAAACCACTGTTAACACCCAGGGAAATACTCCTGCTGATACAGCATGCTTAGTCCAAGGCCCAAACGGAGCCACGCTATGTGAACGAGTAAAGGAGGTGGATACCTTTGTATAGTACCAAATCCGTTTTGCTGCGTCGGCTTGCTAATTGGAAACAGCTCAAAGCTGTACAATCCCGAACAAGATCACATCTTATATTTGAATGTCGAGCCAGCATCACGAGGGTGTATGATATTGGCCGGTTACCAAAGGAAAGCATGAAGACCCAGGTTGAGTACTTGCTAGATGGGGATCGATTCATCTGTAGGCAAAGCAGTCGCAGCGTAAGTTGATGGAGTTGCAGATCCCAGTACGAGTAGCCTTATAGTCCAAGATCCAACGCTAATAGTCGGAAAGGAACTCAAGGGTCGCTTCCGCGCCGAGGAGATCATTGCGATTATATATTAGCGGTATTTCCAGGGCTCAAAAATGCAGGGGAATAGGGACCCAGATTTCCTAAATAAGATAAATGGTGTCTTCATATGCTTTGTGGCATCAGCCATGCGTCATAGTTTGAAGGCATGGAGGAAGGGTGAGATTGCTCCAGTGATGCAGGAGTTTAAATATGAGACTGCCTGGTATAAGTTGTGCATGACCTATAATGAGGGGCGAAAGTACTCACTACGTTGGAAAATGACTAACGTGAAACAGGCACATATGAGAGACTCAAGAATACATGGGAGATACATCCAAAAGTAATACAGGAGCTTATTGTGAATAACATCAAGGCTGACCTGGCACGTCGAATTGCAGCTCAAGTAAGGATTTTGGAACGAGAACCCGTTGACGCACCACAGGTCGAAGATGAAGCCAAATATGAGGCAGAATTGAGAAAGGAGCTAGAGCACTCGTACGACAGATTGAATGTGCCAGCACACAAACGCCGTCGTGAAGGGAGCCAATTAAGAGATTCTTCCGTAGAGTTGGCAGGGCCATTGGACCCGATTGTTGATGATGAACTGGAGGAGAGTGGAGATATAGACGAAGAGGGTGGAGATTTGGACAGCGGGAGCGGGGATTTGGACATTAATTTCGACGGAGCGGATACGAAGTAACTGAACACGTCGGATAGGGACTGGAAGCGAATATAGTAGGGGGAGGAAGGGTTTTCCTAGATCAGTTCCCAGTTAGTTCTGTCTCCGTATGGTAATTGGTTTTGTTTTTCTTGTCAGTCGGTATTAGTTCTTTTTCTCTTGTCGCTTGCTTGTTTCTCTCTGTGTTTCACTCCACATGTTTTTCTCTACATGTTTCTCTCACTGTGCTTTTTATTACTGAGTAATTTGTGGCTGGGACGTGGATATAATCGGGTGAGAGGGGGGAGGACGCAGCGCATTGGATTTCATTTGGTGGTAGTTTGTAGGTGTGGCCATGAGGTTCGGAATGTGTTTTTTAGTCATGGAAAATAGAAGTCAAACAAAGAAAACCTCATGTTTGTGCCAAGAATGAGTGATCGATTTAGAACGAAGATAAATTAAATCACAAGCATCAGAAGAGCAATTGTTAGGAAGGGGAACTTAGAAACGCGATATGTCGCATTAAAAACTTCAGAAGGAGAATTGTAGGAAGGGAAACTTAGGAACGTGATGTGTCGGATTGAAAACATCACAAAGACAATAGGGAGAAGTTCAAGCCAGGAAGACGCGGGATAGGAGGTGTAACTTTAAGGAGCGGATTGTGTGCATATCGAGTTGGGACGGTGAGATATGTGAGTGACAACAGGAAAAGGAGGAGAATAGGTTGGGCGAATGCAGGAGAATGCAAAGGGTGAACGCATGCTTGCAAAGTCAAGAGACAGAGGTAGGAGTAGAAGAGAAGTGAGGCTGAAGCGGAATGAGGGGAACGCAAAATGTTGGATTGGAAACTTAGCAAAGCGGATAACGCTGGGATGTTATAGGGAAAGAGGTATGCATAGATACCGTGGTAGAAACAGTGTAAAGGTAACATGGTGGTTCAGGGAGTTGGAAGCACCAGAGGTACGCCAGGAAGGGAACATGGAACACTAGTGCGTCACAAGGCTTAGTTCTGCAATAGAGCGCCAGGTGCACCAGGTGCACCTGGCGCAAATAAACTCGTTGCTGATGCTATACAACAATAGAGGGTTCATACGAGTTTTGCAGTGTATTGGAAACAATCAGTACTATAGAAAAATACTACCTCTATTTATTATATGGTAAAGCAAAATATATCGAGAGTCCTACTATCAGATGGATAAAAGGGGAGTATATACTTATAATACAACATTTGTAGTCTCACCTAGTGGATATATAGATAATGAGCTTAGATTAGAGTATATAAAGCACTTTAATACTCATACTTGATATACAATTGAACAGTAGCCACAAGTTCTGATTGTTGATGGACATGTATTACATATTGCCTATCTAGTTGTTGATTATACTCTTAAGCAGAATATTTATATTATATATTTGCCTTCCAAAAGTACTCACCTTCTTTAATCTCTTAATATTGAATGTTTTGGTATCTTGCAGAAGGCCTACCAGTATAACCTTTGTAAATGGATTCATTTAAATCTGCTTGCTATTTTACGAAAGCTTGACTTCTTTAAACTATTATTTCCAGTACAAGATAAGGTATATATATACTACCTACTAGTCTATACTATAAGAAACTAACTAAATTATTAGGTATATATAATAGCAACAATTATGGCTGCATTCAAAGCCTCTGGCTATTGGCCTATTGATATTTTTGTAGCTCGTGGTAGTCTCCCACCACTTCTACCCCCAAGTGAGACTAGTGCAATTATGATGGCACAATCTAAGACAACTATCTTGAATATTCATGCATTAGATACTTTTATTCAGCAGCGGGCAATAGCAAATAATATAGAGGTAGTAATTCCTGAGCTTACTACCTTAAGTAAGCTTTTACTGTATGCATTTTTGATACAGTAATACAAGTTGTTGCTGAATATCGAAATATTAACTCTTGTGCAATAATACTAAATAAACTGAAGAATAGAAAGGTATGGAAGAGAACTAGTAAAAAGCACCTTGGCATGGCAAGAGTTATGGATTGCAAGACAGTAGATGTAGGGCTTAAAGAAATTGCTTGGAAGAAAGTTGAAGCAGAAGTAGTAGAAAAAGCCAAACTAGCATATAAGAAAGAGGCTATAACTAAGAAGATTATTAAAAAACAAGCTATACAACAGAAAAAGGCCACTCGTGAGGCACAAGCTATTTTAGAGGCTTAATAGAATGCGGAATATGCTGAGGCTGAGGCTTCATGGCATCTTGAGCAGGACCAGACTTGTATAGAATATCAGAAGCCTCCTAAAAAGCTTGTAAAGCCGCCAAGACCAAAGACAGTAGGTATGCAAAGCCTAGAATATATGAAGGGTGCAGAAGAGAGTGTGGAGGGTCTAGAGCAAGCTGGCAATGCAAATATAGAGACTGTATAAGATATCAAGGATATAGACGATTAAGATGCTGAAGAATTAGTAGATATAGTACAAGAGCTAGAAATTATTGAATTCTCTAATATAAGTGCTTGTGTATATTAATCCCAAATATCAACCTATACCTATATTATTTATACTAATGTAAATATAGATGGTAAGTTGAGGTTCTAGCACTAGATAAGTTTTTTAATTCTTGATATTCCTGCTTAAGAGCATTATATAGTAGAGGGGGAGGTATTTTTTTAATTTTGGGGGTAGATTGGTAGATATCATGATTTTATCTAAGTTATATCCTTAGCTATTATACACATATTGTAGAGCATATTCGATAATACTGGAAACCAATTTATCAGGTGTATAGAGGTAGTCTAGTAAATATACTACTCCAAAATATTCATTATGACTGGGGTAGTTGACATAGATCATTACACTATCATAGATCATTACTAGGTCAAAAACTATACCTACTTGCCTTAATTACAGCTACCATCTAACATAGTATAGATTTATATAGTACTTTTAAAAGAGATTCAGAAATCTTTTTTTAAATATTTTTTAAGTATTTAGCTAGCATCTGCTTTATAGCTAGTAGTTCTTTAAATATATAAATAATATTATAATATAAACATTAGAGAGATAAAGTAACTAAGAAGTATATCTAAGAAATAGGTAAAGGAATTACATATATAAAAACAGCTATATATATATTTTAGAAGTAATAGGAGGCTATTACAGATATCTATTATAAATATTATAAATAATATTATAGAAAATAAAATACTTAAAAGCTTTACTATATATATTAAAATTAGTGAAAAGGAGTTTATAAAGTTAGTAGTAAGGCTATAAAGATGAGATAAAGCAAAAAAGTATATAAGAAAGGTATATTAATTATATATTAGTAAAAATTTTCTTATATTATAATATACCTACTGTTATAACTATGTACTCAGTTGTCTTTATTATTACTTGCAATACAGGTGATGGGTTATTACCATTATTGTCTTTGTTATCACTTGTAATCATAGGTAATGGGTTATTATTATTGTTGCTCTGGTATCACCTATAATGCAAGTAATGGGTTATTACTATTATTGTCTTTGTCATCACCTATGATTGCAGATGATAGGTTATCATTACCTTACTTAGTTTCTAAGATAAGGATTTTAGGAAGCTTATTCCTTCTATTATCCTGACAAAATTATGTATATATAGTATTTATCCCTCATACTATTATTGGATCCCTATCCAATATCTTATATATCCAATATAAGACCTTGCTTCTCTCCATGAAGGTGTTCCCTTCTTGTACACCCCTTGTCATCATTTTGCCTTGCCTCTTCGTATCTTATCTCTCTATATAACTCTATAGTAGAGCTGCCTTCCTCCAATATATATAGTATCTACTTCTATGTATCTCTTGCCTCTTGCCTCTTACCTCTTGCTCTTTACCCTTGCTCTATTCCAACTTCCCCCTATCATACATATAGCATTCCTATATATATGATCTCCTTACCTACTACCCAAGTATACTCCTTAGTTGCCTTATCTCTTGGAGCCCTTATTATACTATGTTGGATCCAATCTGACCAACTAGTATAATATCCGAGTCATTCCTTTTACCTACTATTAGATTTCAAGTCTGGAGGGAGACCTTGATCCCCTCTAACCCAGCTTAGCTCCTAGAGTACTACAGAACAATCATTGAAATATTCTTAGCCACCTATATAATTAGTAAGCAATAAGGTGCCAACTTTCTAAAAGCCAAGTAATAACTTAAGTCTATCGAAGATATAATTACTCTCTTTCAAGAGGAAGCAATAGAGGACCGAAATACTATCTATAGACTAACCCATACCTTAGATACTATAGACTCCTAAAACACACTTAAAATATAGGACTTACTAGTACCCTCTAAGTGCAATAGGGATCGAGACAAGCTAAGAGCATAGAAGAACTTAGTACAGATCAAGCTATCAGGGAACTTGGTCAAGTTCTTTATAGTCTAATACTAGCTCTCATACATTTATAAGCTATTAGAGGGTAAGGCTATAAACTAAGTCTAGCTATTCATTAAGGCCATTAAGGTGATTTGGTTGATGTTTCAGCCTTAATGGCACTCTTGGATTAAGCCTTTAGGGACTTAGACCCTAAAAGGATGGTGAGCTGGGCTCTGCAGGACCTTAGACAAAAAAATAATAACTTTTAACCTATATCACTGAATTCTCTAGATTGGTAGCTGAACTCATATAGAATAATAAGGCCAAATTAGATCAATTCAAGATTAGTCTTTCCTTCAAACTTAAATAGGCTCTAGTATATTTCCTGTTAACTAAGACTTTGAAAGAGCTTATTGTACAGGCCAGTTAAGTAGAATAGCAAATAGTAGCACTCAGGGGCTCTCAAAGGACTTACCCAACCATAACCCCTTAGATAAGTTTTTTAGCAGCATGCCCCCAATAGCAACAGCAATAACCCTCTATACTTATATCAGCAAGAAAAAAGTGGCATCGGGACGCCAGGTGGTGTCTCTAAGAGACAGGGTTGTCTTTTGTGTCTTTTGTGTCTTTTATGTCTCCTGAGTGTCTCCTGGTTGTCTTTTATATATCTCCTGGTATCTCCAGTGTCTCAGGAGATACCAGGAGATATTCTGCCAATCGTGGAGACATATCTTGTCTCCAGTGGCATTACTGTCTTTAGAACACTAGAGATAAACTATTTTCTTTCTTGATGTGCCAATATACTAGCATATCTATCATTGGTGGTAAGAGTACCCACTCCCATAGATCTCTCTTTCAGAAGATCCTAGTTAACCTAGAAGAAGAGAAATCACCGTGAATAAATAGGCTATACCTAGCATATAGAAAAGGGACCATTTTATCATGGCATATCCCTCTGTAAAAACTACTTGATAGTCGGCCATATTATCTCCGAATCAGGATTGAAGAGATAAATATGGCAAAAAAAGTCCTGTTTCTTGCTTAGTCACTGATACTAGTAATGGACCTATATTAGGTCATCTATCTTTATTATCTTTTTCTATTCCTTCCACATCTATTGACAAGTCTTACCTGTTTAGTAAGTATTTTGTTGTACCTATTACAATACTCTTCAATAGTAAAACATTTGTTATATCAGCTCTCGTAGACTGTAGAGACTTAGGAATTGCCTTCATTAACTAAGTCTTTATTAGTAAGCATACTATACCTACCTCTAAGCTCAAAACCTCTGTCTCCTTAATATCATTAGTAGCTGACCTATCTCTTCTAGAGCCATTCCTGATATTGTATATGCTCTTGCCTAGATTGAGGACCACTCCAAAAGTCTCTTTATATTTGTCACCAAGCTAAAATATCCTATTGTTCTTATTGAAAGGTTACTATGAGTAGAGATATCATGGTAGTAATTACGGAGTAGTAGCAGTAGACAGTAGTGCTATTAAGCAGAGAGTACAAGTAAGTAGAAGTGTGAGAGAGAAAGCAAATAGTAGAACTATGTTAAGAGTAGACAGTATATTAAGTCTAATTGAGAAGTATATAAAACTAGATACAGGAGTAGGAAACTCATATATAATGGTACGAGTTAAGGGTAAAGATCTAGTAAGAAAGTCTAAGTTATATAACCTAAAAATAGTATTTTGTGTATATGTGAATGAAGAAATACATAGAGGTATGTAACTAAGATAGTAATATAAGTCAACAAATATGACAAAAAGTTATAGAAGAGATAATCATTAAGTCATGACAACTGAATAAGTAAGTAGTAATCTTAAGTAGTAAAGTAGCATTATGCAATGATAATAGATACTAAGTTTGGAAAGTAAGCAAAGATAATAAGAACATGTGAATGACATGTAAATATATATGAAAGAAATATTATAGAAGTCTATAATTAGTAAAAAGTGTCCATATTGGGTATCAGTATGATATGGAAGTAATCGTAAGAAAAACAATGTATTGTATAGAAATACTTAACTATATTAAAAAGAAATGATTATTTTCAACACCCTTTCTACTTGTTATTCTATAATTAATTCTTTGAGATAGGAGAACTATAGACTAGGAAAGGCCTTTATGCATATATCTACTGGATTGTGTTCACTAGGAATGTGTAATAGCGTGATAGTACCAGAGTTAATGAGTTTGAGAACGAAGTGGTAAGCAACATCAATATGCTTTGACTTATCAGAGATTCAAGGATTATGAGACAGGTCGATAGAACTATTATTGTCACAAGAGAGGGCAGAAGGAATATCTTTAATAGAGAGCTCACTTAGTGTATTCTGAAGCTAAAGTTGTTGTTTAGCAGTAGGAGAACCAGTAATGTATTCTACTTCGGTAGTAGAGGTTGTCACGCATTTTTGTTTTTGTGATCTCCAGTAAATAGTACAAGAGGTAAGCTTGAAGATATATCCTGAGGTCAACTATTGAGTGTCATGACATTCAGCAAAATCTGAATCAGTAAATCCTTCGAGTGAGAGAGGTTGTCCGAGTTTGTAGGTTAAGGTAAGGTCACGAGTACTCTTAAGGTAGTGTAGAATTTGTTTAACTGCTCTAAGGTGATCCTTTAATAGTTTGTAAGAGCATTGTGAGAGAAGAGTTATAGAGTAAGCCAGGTCAGGATGTGTTCTAATAACTGCATACATAAGTGATCTAACAATTTGTTGATAGAAGGAGATATCGGTAACCTCATCTTCATCTGTATATTGTTGAAGAGTATAGTTCGAATTAAGAGGAAGAGTGACAAGGTTGCAGCCCATCATACTGAAACATTCGAGAATCTTGTCGATATAGTAGGATTGGAATAGTATGATACTATGCTTAGAGTACTTAATTCGAATTCCTAGAAGCCAATGTAAGTTACTCATATCAGTTAACTTAGACTCTCATTTGAGTAACTGTTTGGTAGACTTCATAATAGCTGAGTCTTTGTATCTGAATAAAGTAATATCGTCGACATAAAGGGTGAGTATAATTGTACCAAACTTATGGATAAAGATGCAGGAGTCACAGGCACAAGCAGAAAAACCTATTGTTAGGAGGAAAGATGTTAATCATTTATACTACTGATGAGGAGACTACTTTAATCCATAAATGGATCGGTTAAGTTTAGCATACATATGATCAATCCAGGTGCCTTCTAGAAGTTGCATATAGATAATTTCATTCAAAGAGTTATAAAGAAAGGCTACAAGTTTGATATCCATTTATTGAGGTTCTGATTGGAAGTGGGCAGATAGAGTGATAAAGAGGTGAAGATAGTCATATCAGACAATAGGAGAAAAGATTTCGTCGAAGTCTATGCCGAGTTGTTGAGAGAAACCTTGAGTAACTAGATGAGTTTTGTACCGATTAATATTCCTATTAGCATCTAGCTTAATCTTAAATACCCACTTGCTTCTAATAATATTCCTATCTTATAGTATTGGAACCACTTTCCAAACATCTTAATCCTTCATAGCTTTCAACTCATCATTCATAGCCTTTCTTTATTTTTTTTTATCAAGTGAGTTAACAGCCTGTTTAAAGGTTCGAGGTTCATCACTATGTTGTAAGACTAAAGTGATCAATGTTTTATCTTCTTTATTTTCCTTATCAAAGACTTCAGGTGGGTCTTTGATGAATCTAGAATGACTATTAAACTAAATCTTTGTACCAATTATAGGGATGATCAGAGCTTGTACAGTTCTGAATTTAATTGCCTTAAAAACAACTCGACCTGCCTTAGTAATAGTTGTAGGTCTAACTATTTTTCTACTAATGATTCGGGTGAAGTTTCCATCATTGGAGTCATTGGGTAAAGATTGTCGAAAGTCCTAAGGAATTAAAGTAAGTGATAAATATTTATCTTGATTTTGAGGTAGAGAAGGTAAGTAAACTTGTGGAGTTGGTTTGGATGTAGGTCTAGGAGCTTGTCACAACCGTCCCCTCCTAGCCTAGTTTTGACAGTCAGGTGGGATTCCACCCGACTCTCATTATTGTTACTATCTCCACTCCCAAGATAAGGGGTCTCGGGAAACCTTAATCCTTCTGGTAGCCTTGGCCAACCAGGAAGGAAGCCTGTATATATAGTGTGCTCTCTCCGCCCTCTCGTTGGATCCCTATCCAATGTCTTGTATACCCAATACAGGACCTTGCTTCTCCTAGCGCTCGTGCACCTCCCTTGTGCACCTCCTTGTCTCGTGAAACAGCTCTGAAGCAATAGCTGTCTCCTTCCAACACACGCGGCAACCACTTCTATGTGTCTCTTGCCTCTTACCCTTGTCCCCCGTCCCAGCCTTCCTCAGTTATATACATAGCATTCCTATATATGTGTTATCCTAGCCCTGCCCTTACCTTGCCCCTAGCCTTTCCCCTGATCATACACGTAGCGCTCCTACGTGTGTCTCACCTTATTTCTGTCCTCGCCCCGGCGTACCCCTTGGTCGCCTTGTCCCCAGAGCCATCGTTACACTATGTTGGATCCTTTAGACCAACTGGTACGCAGTCATGTCAGGAGCAGCTCTCCCACCACTCACTGTCAGGTTCCAGACCTGGAGAAGCTCCCCTATACCCTCAGGCCCGAACAAATTGAATGCCTATCGTCGAGAAATCATCGATATCTTCAAGGCCATGGATGCCATCGGGGCCGAACTCGGCAACAGCCTGGCCATGGCCGAATGAAAGCTGAGATCCGCCGACGAAGAGATCATGGTCCTCCAGACGGATCTCAACCATGTGAACCTTGCTCTAACCAACAAACGGACTATGGTCTAAAACCTCAGCTGCACTCTAGGGAACATTGCAATACCAATAGCAGCCAGTAGCAACAAGACCGAAAGCATTCCAACACCCCCCAAGTTCAATGGGGACCGGGCTCGTCTACGAGCCTGGATGAATGCAGTCAACCTCAAGCTCAATGGGGATTCTGCCAGGTTTCCGTCAGAACAATATCGACTGGCATACGTTTTCGCCTTACTAGAGGGGAAAGCTTGTGACCAGATCCAGCCATACATCCTTGAAACCAGGATCAAGCTCAACGATATCTCGGCCCTTTTCATAATCCTGGATAGGGCGTTCAGAGATCTTGATGCAGTGGGGATGGCTAGTCAAGCGCTCCGGGCACTGAGATAGCGCAACTCAGAGCTGTCTACTTACGTTGCAGAGTTCTCAAGGCTGGCCGCAGACATAAGGTGGAACAACCAAGCTAAGTTCAAGCAATTCCAGGAGAGGCTCAGTGATGAGCTCCAACAAGCTATGGTTACCCTTCCTGCGGTTGATACCCTTGAGGAGTTGATCAACCAGGCCTCTATGGTAGAGCAACGAATGGCCAGGTTATGCCACCGACTGGCCTTCTGACCAACCCCTTGCCTAGCACAACAGTAGCAGCAGCCGAAGCCAGCCCAATCCTCTACAACAGCAGCAGCAGCCGAAGCCAGCCCAATCCTCCACAACAACCATGACCCTAGCCAACAAACCGGCACATCCTTCGCTGGTGCCAGGAGGGCCTGCCCCTATTAATTTATCCTCGGGAAGGCCTCGATTGACGCAGGAGGAATGGGATAGGTGCAAGGTTAAAGGCTTGTATATTACATGCAGGAAGGCTGATTATTTTATCGCAGCCTGTCCCCTTCGGAAAGCCCATACCCTAGCCATCCATGCCATTTCCAACACTCCAGTACTCCAGATCGAGGAGGTTGACAAGTCGGGAAAAGCCCTGTCCCTTGCCTAGTTACTGACACTAGCAAGGGACCTGCCCCAGGCCATTTGCGTTTGTCTGCATTTTCTGTTTCTTCCATTGTTGATAAATCTCACTTGTCCAGTGAGCATTTTGTTGTATCTATCTCTCTCAGAATCAATGATAGAACAATCAATATGTCAGCGCTTATAGATTGTGGAGCTTCAGGAATTGCATTCATTGACCAAGCCTTTGTTAGTAGATTCTCTATACCTACGTCCAAGCTTAAAACCCCCCATGTCCTAGATGTTATTGACGGTCGACCCATCTCCTCCGGAGATATCACCGATATTGCGTGCTTGTCTGCCCTGGTGGGGGATCACTCTGAGGCCAACCTCCCTATGTTTGTTACTAAGCTAAAATACCCAATTGTCCTCGGAATCCCCTGGCTTAGAATGCACGATGTATTGGTCAGCTTTGGCTCTTACACCCTGCAGTTCAATAGCCAGTATTGCCAAAAACACTGCGGAAATCCAAAGGCCACCTTTACTGGGCTATGTGCCTTGCCACCCCCGATAACCCACCTGACCCAGGTGGTACCTCGGCAGGCGCACATCGATGCCAATCCTCCTATTGTACCACCTCCACAACCTCTGAATGTTAGCTTTATCGGAGCAGGGGCTTTCGCTTACCTCACTAGGAGGCACAAGCTGAAGGCTCATACCCTGTCCATATATGAGGTGAACCTGGAGATTAACAAGACAAGGTCTAAGGAGGAGTGGAAGTCCATGGTCCCAGACGAATACTACGAATTCATTGAGCTGTTCTCGGAGAAGGCCGTAGAAAAGCTCGCACCCCACCGGCCATATGACCACACTATTCCACTGATAGAGGGTAAGACTCCCCCCTATGGGCTCCTTTATAGAATGTCCTGGTTAGAGCTAGAAACTTTGAAGAAATACTTGGAGGAAAACCTCAACAAGAGCTTCATTTGCCATAGCTCCTTACTAGCAGGTGCCCCGGTGCTATTCGTGAAGAAATCGGACAGCTCTCTCTAGTTGTGTGTTAATTACTGGGGCCTAAATGAGATAATGGTCAAAAATAGGTACCCCCTACCTCTGATCCAGGAAACATTAGCCAGGCTTTCAAAGGCGAAATGGTTCACCAAATTGGACTTGCAAGGGGCGTACAACCTGGTATGGATCGCCGAAGGGGAGGAGTGGAAAACGGCCTTCTGGACACGTTACGGCCACTTTGAGTACAACGTTATGCCCTTTGGCCTAACCAACGCCCCTGCCTCCTTCCAGCACTTCATCAATAATACCTTACGGGACTTTTTGGATATGTTCTGCACAGCCTACCTCAACGATATCTTGATTTATTCGGATACCCTAGCAGAACACAAGATTCATGTCCGGCAGGTGTTGGAAAAGCTAGAGCAAGCCGGATTGTACCTCAAGCCCAAGAAGTGCGAGTTTCATGTGCAGGAGGTCAAGTATCTAGGGCTAATCATCACTACGAAGGGTATCAGGATGGACTCCGCCAAGGTCACTGCTATCCAGGACTGGGAAACTCTGGTGTATCTCAAGGACTTCCAGGCATTCCTGGGGTTCGCCAACTTTTACCGGTGTTTTATCCTGGGATATTCGAAGATCGTAGCCCCGCTTACTGCCCTAACCAAAAAAGACCGGCGCTTCGACTGGAATCTTGAAGCCCAAGCTACCTTCCAGAAGCTTAAGGAAGCCTTCTCTTCAGCGCCAATCCTGACACATTTCAACCCTGACCAGGAGTGTGTCATTGAAAGCGATGCCTCCGACTATGTCTCCAAGAGTATCCTCTCTCAGAATGATAATAAGGGCATCCTCCACCCAGTGGCCTATTTCTCAAAGAAGCATTCTCCGGCCGAATGCAACTACGAGATCTACGACAAGGAGTTGATGGCCATCGTAAGGGCGTTCGAGGAGTGGAAGCTACACCTGGAGTCAGCTAAAGGGATTATCGAGGTATTATCTGATCACAAAAACCTTGTATATTTTACAACTACCAAGCTGCTCAACCAACAGCAGGCTAGGTGGTCAGAATTCCTCTCTCGGTTCAACTTTAAGATTAAATACCATCCCGGAAAAGCTGGAGGCAAGCCCGATGCATTAACTCGGAGATCAGGTGATCTTCCTAAGGGGGGGATGAAAGGCTAAAATACCAAAATCAGGTAGTATTGAAGCCCAAAAACCTTGATCTGGTAGCCAACGTTTTAGCTGAGGCTGATGCGGAAGCTGAGGCCGAGGCTGCTGGGGAAGCCGACCTCCGACAACTAGTGAGACAGGCATATGAAGATGACCTCCTAGCCAAGGAAATTATCGCTGCAGTGGATTCCGGCCAGCGCCGCCACTCCAAGATCTCATTGGCTGAATGTACCGTCCAGAAGGGCCTCTAATACCACCAAGAACAGCTCTATATACCAGAAGGAGGAGGGTTATGCCTCAGGCTGATCGAGGAACACCATGATACCCTGGTGGCAGGTCATCCTGGAGTGGCCAAGACGTTAGAACTTCTGGCCAGGGCGTACACCTAGATTGACCAGCGGAAGGACGTGGAGCAGTATATACAGAACTGTCATGTTTGCAAGCGTGCTAAGCCTGTCCGCCATGCCCCATACGGGAACCTGAAACCTCTGGAGATTCCGGATCGGCCCTGGCTGTACCTTACCATAGATTTTGTGACGGGATTGCCGGAAGACTCGGGGTTCAACGCTATCCTGATAGTGGTTGATCGGTTGACGAAAATGAGGTATGTTATACCCTGCCGGGATACCTACTCTGCTCTAGAGTTAGCAAACCTCTACCTCAATAATGTATTCCAGTATCATGGCCTCCCCGAATCGATTGTGTCTGACCGTAGCCCTCAGTTTACCTCGGACTTTTGGAGAGCCTTCTCCGAGCTCCTGGGGATCAAAGTGCGTTTGTCAATGGCCTATCACCGCCAGACTGATGGCCAATCAGAGAGGATGAACACCATTATGGCGCAATATCTGCAAGCCTTTGTTAATTACCAGCAGGATAACTGGGTTTCGCTGCTGGCCACCTGCGAATTCACTGCGAACAACTAGTTCTCGGAATCCTACAAAACCTCTCCTTTCCTGGCCAATTACAGTTGGCACCCCCGATTCGTGGACCCCCTAGCTCCCCTGCAGAAAGCCCACCCCCCAGCTAAGGAATTCGTAGCCGGAATCGCTGAGCTCTACTCCACCCTGAAGGCAGAGCTAAGATATGCATAAGCTAGGCAAGCCGAATATGCTAATGGCTCATGGTTGCCAGCCCCTAGATATCAGCCAGGCGACAAGGTATGGCTCTCCAGCCAGCACTTCTGAACAGAATGGCCCTCCCGCAAGCTCGACCACAAGTTCCTAGGTACATTCGAGGTGTTGGCCGCTATGGGCACTGATACCTACCGCCTGATATTCCCCAAAAACATCAAACGACACCCAGTCGTCCATGTTTCCGAGATCGAGCTTGCCGCTAGTGACCCTCTTCCCGGCCAGAAACATCCTCCATGTCCCCCCGTGGTTATCGAAGGTGAGGAGGAATAGGAGGTAGAGGAAGTGCTGGACTCCTAAAGAAGGTATGGGCATTTGCAGTACAAGGTTAAGTGGCTAGGGGACGAGGAGACGACTTGGCAGCCCGCTAATGACCTGGAAAATGCACAGGACCTGGTCAACTTGTTCCACCAGCGCTACCTTCGAAAGCCTCGCCCCATGCCATGATGTTCTTGTCGGCCTGGGATTGGGGTTAGTTGTTATAGTCATTGTTGTTATTTGCTGTTGTTGGTTATTGTTCGTGCGTATTTCCGGCGTTGGGGTTTGTGTTATGGGTTATTGGTTTCACTCACCTGTTTTGTTTACTTGTTTTCTTTGCCTTGCCTTTCATCGCTGGGGCTCCGAGCTTAAAGGGGGGATAGTGTCACAACCGTCCCCTCCTAGCCTAGTTTTGACAGTCAAGCGGGATTCCGCCCGACTCTCGTTATTGTTGCTATCTTCACTCCCGAGATAAAGGGTCTCAGGAAACTTTAATCCTTCTGGTGGCCTTGGCCAACTAAGAAGGAAGCCTGTATATATAGTGCGCTCTCTCCGCCCTCTCATTGGATCCCTATCCAACGTCTTGTATACCCAATACAGGACCTTGCTTCTCCCAGTGCTCGTGCACCTCCCTTGTGCACCTCCTTATCTCGTGAAACAGCTCTGCAGCAACAGCTGTCTCCTTCCGACACATGCGGCAACCACTTCCACGTGTCTCTTGCCTCTTACCCTTATCCCCCGTCCCAGCCTTCCCCAGTCACACATGTAGCATTCCTATGTGTGTGTTACCCTAGCCCTGCCCTTACCTTGCCCCTAGCCTTTCCCTTGATCACACACGTAGTGCTCCTACATGTGTCTCACCTTGTTTCTGTCCTCGCCCCGGCGTACCCCTTGGTCGCCTTGTCTCCAGAGCCATCGTTACAGAGCTGGTGGAGAAGAAGATAACGTTGCAGTTGATATTAGATGAATAGGTAGTGAAGAATAGTGTGCACCCCAATATGAGTCGAGACGAGTTTTGCAACTCTTTTTCTGACTCGGTACTGACTTGCACCAGCTACACTTCTTGTGAAGCCACCTCGTACCGACTCGCTGAGTACTTGGTGATCAACCAAATTCTCACCAAAAATTACTGACCAATGTTTTACTGTGTTCTTCATTTCTATTATTACTAAATTGTTCTCTTAGCAGAGAAATTTGCTAGAGTTAGCTTTAAACAATTCTGTGACAACTTGAGTTGATTCCGTGACAACTACGGGACCGTGAAAATTGGCGACAATTGCATGACAGTGCAAGCAATCCATAATAGTGGAGGCAATCTATAACGTGTAAGAAATCTGTAACAGTGACAGTGTACTAAGTTAAATTTGACCCGAATTATATACAGTATGTATGAGAACTTGTCTGCCAGCAGCATATAGCCAAGTTGGAGTATTGTAAAATAATACCACAAAAATCTGATCCTGATATATTCTATATAAAACTAAGCAAACTTAACTCAAAAACAATTCCAAGATACAAAAGAAACATTTTCTATTATTGGAAAATATGCCTGAATGCTAATTCGCTAACAAAACACGAAATCATAACTAACACTACCTAAAAAAAAAAACCTAAATCTAAAAATATTCCTAATATACAAGAGAAACATTCCCTATCAAACACTAATATTTAAACTGCAACATCCCTAGACACTCCTGATTACTAAGCCAGCAGTAATAATTACCCTCCCATACACCCTACATATTATCAAACCCCATATAATATATACTACTCACTCAGACTTTATAGTTCCTATGCTGAATAGGTCATAGTTTCTTCTGAAACCTGGTTGCCATTGATAGCATCAGGCTTATGGATGGTGATGTACGGCACTTCATGCTCCAATATAGAGTTGAGGAGGATAGTATTGCTTCTTGCTTGCACAATAGAGTTCAATGGAACAAGTTTGATAAGCCTGGCATAGAATGTTCCATGAGACTATGTGATAGGCTTGTATTATCCAATACTGAGTCTCCCAGGTCATTTTCCAGGTAATCTTCCATCAGATCGCTCCCACCTGCATCCATATTACAATCTGTATCTGAATCCAAGTCCGTCATTCCATCTGCTAGATCTAGAGATTGGGGTACCATATAGCAGAGGAAGTCTATGTTATAACTGAGAGCCTCTTTTTCTAGCATTACCTCACCTTTATCCAGGTTGGCTATCCCTTCTTCCACATATGCTGGTGTAATTTGTCCCTCTGGGGTTCCGTATTTTGCATGTATGGTTGCCTATGATTTGGTTAGCATCAGCACAGTTATTATCTCATGACCCATTCTGTTTTATCTGTAAGGCAAAATATCTCTAGCACAACTAAATATTCGCTTGACTAGTACAGATGTCAGTGAAATACTCAATATGTCTCTTACTATTCATGCCAGCACTAGAAATTCAATAGCATGGACTTTCCATCAAGAGAGAGAGCATTTGCTATTCAGTATTGTTACTGGAATTGATAGGTATCTTTTGATCTCTAGTATGTCCTCCGATTGTACTGTTGTACACTCTTGTAGTTGATGCATGATATAGGATTGTTCTCCATTATCGACCTGTGTATTATGAACCTGGGGTTCCAGTGCATACTTGGCATAATTATGGTCAAAATAATCTTCGAACTGAACTTTGAGCACTGAATTTTATAAGAATTATTTTCCTGTATGTCACTGAGCATCTCATGTCACGGAAAATCTTGTGTTACAAAAAATCTCATGTTACTGGAAATCTGGTGTTACGGAAAATCTCATATTATGGAAAAGATCGAAAACATATTGAGTAAAAGAGAAAGGGTTGGATTGAATTCAAACATACTTGTAATACTCCATATATGCAATAGAGTCACTATTCTGCTGTGTCCCACTTGGATCTTGAACTATGAGATTTCTCCAATCCATATTCAAGGATAATTTCTTAGACAGATCAAGGATGGTAGCAAGGTTGTAGATGAGAGATTGTTTTTCAGTCTTAGAATAATACTTCTGGAACATCTGCTTATATACTTTCATCATGGAGAGAAATCCAGTAGCCCAAGTAGGATTACTAGGAACTTTGTATATATGTTTGTACTACTTTTCTATGTGGTCAAAGATGTTATTGTAGATGAAGAACATATTGTGTATGGTTGTATGCTGACCTGTAGAGATAGTATGAGTGTAATCAGATAAAGGTTTGAGGAAAATAGTAGCCTTCTGAACTTGGGTCCACTCTTTTTGACTTAACTACAACTTCGTATACTTCTGTTCTGTCATAGCTAGAGTGATCTATTGCTCAATGTAGTACTGGAGCCTCAATGCTCATATAAGCATTTCAATCGTTGATTTCTAGTGAGTTTTGACATTCTGGATGAGGCCTATAGGTGCTCAGTTGTCAGTTTGGAGTTCCTTGAATTGCGCCAGGTATTGTGGGCTAGCAACTATAGCCTTATAGAGCTCTCGAACCTGTATAAATGTTAGCAATAGTGTCCCGTGATATGTATTGGCCTTCCGTAACATGTTTGTAATTCTGTGATATGTTTGCTATTCCGTGACATGTCTGCCTTTCATAATCCACCTTAATTTATTGAGCAGCATAGAAAATGACTTACTTTGCAAACAGAGTATGCAAATATACCTGGCACATAGTTCTGCAGCATTCTTATTAAAGACTCAATCAGAGGGGTAGATGAGCTAGAATCTTCATTATCTGGGCTAGACTTGAGTACTTTTATAAACTTGTTGCTAACTAAAGCAATCACATATGCTAGACAGGGAAGTTAATATTGCAGGGGGTCCTATTTAGCACTGAAAACATTGGCTTGTAAATGCCTAGCTAAAGCTGTATTTATACTGATGTTATCTGAAACAACAGCCAAGACTTGGTTCATGATCCCATATTCTTGAATTAATTTACTTAGATTGTTATTCAAGTCAATAGTGCTATGAGCTTTCCTACTTAGGTACTGGAATCCAATCATATATTGGCGCAGCTGCCAGTCCTAGTCAATATAATGGATTGTTGTACCATATAAGCAAACTTATTGTCTCAAACCTCAGATCCTTCGATCTACAACTTTCAGGCAGTGTGGAAAATAATACTTACTCTTTTATACCTCCAAATACAGATAGATATAATGGCCAGAACAAAACAACGAGCTAGGAATATCAAAACGATAGTACCCCCCGCAAAAGTGCCCATCACAACAGGATCAAGACATAAAGTGGTCCCAAAAAAGAAAAGGGTAGTTCTAAAAAAGAGAAGGGTGAATCAGCATAAGAACTTCTCTAGTGTTAATTTGAACTGGAAATACTAAGTCTGCTGTCCATGGTAATTATTAGACAAATTTGGAGGCAACAGGCTAGCATGCAATTAATTATTCTGAAGACTGCATTCCGATGTTTATGTCAAGAAATTTTACAGAATGTCAATACTAAATATAATAGTTTTCCTATGATACTCGGTAGGTGGACAAATGTAGACAGAATTAGTATCATAGCAACAAATACCTTTCAAGAGGCTACAGAGGCATACTGTAATGGAGAACGTTGTTTCATTGCTAATATAATTGATTATATACTTTTGTATTTCCTATATTACTACTATGTTATGTAACTAAGCCTCTTGGTTGAAGGACTAGCCTTCAACCACCTCCTATTGCTTTATAAGCATCCACAGCATGCGGAATTTGCCACGGGAAGTTCCATGGTACTTGCCATATAAAGACACCCTTATTATGGCCACGTGACCTTTGTTTAAGGCGTGGGACTCATTATTATGATCACATGACCATTATTTAAGGTGTGTGACTCATTACTATGGCCACATGACCATTATTTAAGGCGTGTGACTCATTACTATGGCCACATGACCTCTTTTGTACACCGCACCACCTTCTGGTATGCCACCCTTTATTGTATTTATTTCCTTAGTCATTAGATCTCAGAGGAGTATAAATAGGCTGCTGGATTCCCTCTAGAATCTACAGACAAGAAGCAACAAGCAAGCACACAGAGCAAGCAAGCCTATATTCAGATCAGATCAAGATCATATAGCTTAGATAGCATAAATCATATAAGATAAATTATACCAGTTAATTACTATTCCCTCCGGAAATGTCCCACATAGTAATCTCACTACCCTTCTGAGGTCTTACCTCAGCAAAACCAAAATACACAAACGTCTATTCCTACGGATATAGATTGTATAAACGGTACCAAATGAATACTGTCTAGTACCATTCATTACATTTTTTTTAACTTACTTACCTAATCTTTACTCTTAAATCCAAGGCCTGATTAACCTTCGGATACCTTCATTACACTCACACAAGTGTATACAATTCGACACACAAGGGCACATATAAAATCGATATTATTATTCAACTAGCTAGCTAACAAAAAAATCCAACAAACGAGACATCAGACTCTCAACTGCAGTACATCAACAAAAGACTTAAAAGTAAGCTAAGCAGAGCTCTAATGGGCAGTGGTATCCCACATTAAACAATTCCACCCTCGTTCATAACACTTTTCCCAATAAGATTGATAACTTATCTTACACTCTTGACAACCGCCATTACATCTGTACCTGTAAATCCAGTACACTATTGAAAAACCGGCCCCCCAGGTCCCAAGAATAATTGGTCTAAACAACTAAGCATCACAATCCCAAGGCTCAAATCTTGCTGCCTCCACTGCAGCTATTTCCTCTAGAAAAGAATTACCTCCATCAGAACCTTTCTTAGGCCCAGACATCTCTACCAATGCTTCTGCGCCCCCAACGTGTAATGGAGAACGTTTTTTCATTGCTTATATAATTGATTATATACTTTTGTATTTCCTATATTACAACTATGTTATGTAACTAAGCCTCTCGGTTGAAGGACTAGCCTTCAACCACCTCCTATTACTTTATAAGTATCCATAGCATGCGGAATTTGCCATGGGAAGTTCCATGGTACTTGCCATATAAAGACACCCTCATTATGGCCGCGTGACCTCTGTTTAAGGCGTGTGACTCATTACTATGGCCACATGACCATCGTTTAAAGCATGTGACTCATTACTATGGCCACATGACCCCTTTTGTACAGCGCACCACCTTCTGGTATGCCACTCTTTATTGTATTTATTTCCTTAGTCATCAGATCTCAGAGGAGTATAAATAGGCCGCTGGATTCCCTCTGGAATCCAGAACAGAAAAACAAGAAGCAACAAGCAAGCATATAGAGCAAGCAAGCCTATATTCTGATCAGATCAAGATCATATAGCTTAGATAGCACAAATCATATAAGATAGATTATATCAGTTAATTACTGTTTCCTTCGGGAACATCCCACATAGTAATCTCCCTACCCTTCTGAGGTCTTACCTCAGCAGAACCGAAATACACAAACGTCCGTGCCTATGGATATAGATTGTATAAATGGTACTGAATGAATACTATCTAGTACCATTCATTACATTTTTTTAACTTACTTACTTAATCTTTACTCTTAAATCCAAGGCCTGATCAACCTTCGGATACCTTCATTACACTCACGCAAGTGTATACAATTCAACACACAAGTGCAAATATAAAATCGATATCATTATTCAACTAGCTAGCCAACAAAAAATCCAATAAACGAGACATCAGACTCTCAACTGCAGTACATCAACAAAAGACTTAGAAGCAAGCTAAGCAGAGCTCTAATGGGCAGTGATATCCCATATTAAACAATCCCACCCTTATTCACAACACTTTTCTCAATAAGATCGACAACTCATCTTGCACTCCTAGCAACCGCCATTACATCTGTACCTGTAAATCCAGTACACTATTGAAAAACCGGCCCCCCAGGTCCCAGGAATAATTGGTCTAAACAACCAAGCATTACAATCCCAAAGATCAAATCTCACTGCCTCCACTGCAGCTATTTCCTCCAGAAAAGAATTACCTCTATCAGAACCTTCCTTAGGCCCAGACATATCTACCAATACCTCTGCGCCCCCAACATCTACCTCAACACACCAATCAGAAAACGTAACACTCTTGTCGGAAGAACTAGAACTAGATTCTAGAGCAGTAGACGAAGAAAAACCAGGACCATGAGAAACATCAGGATCCTGACATCCAGCCTCACTAGCTATGTGAGCCACCGAGCGAACAGAACTGTCAGTCGAACGGAGATCATGAGGATTATCAGCCACCACACCATCAGCATAGTAAGGTGCCAAAGAAGAAAAATAACTAGATGATCGTATCACATAACCAGCTGCATTTGGTTGTGGACAGACGACGAAATCAGACATAATGGTGTCTGAACTTAGTAAGAAGACTAATGTAACGACAGCTCTGGGGACAAGGCGACCAAGGGGTACGCCGGGGCAAGGGGAAGGCTAGGGTGACATACATGTAGGAACGCTAGGTGTGTGACTAGGGGAAAAGGCTAGGACGGGGGCAAGGGCGAGGGCGAGAGAGGCAGAGGGCAAGGGGCACGAGACATGCAGAGGCAGTTGCCACCTATGTCGGAGGGAGGCAGCTATGCTGCAGAGCGGTTCACGAGACAAGGGGGGTGCACAAGGGAGGTGCACAAGCACTGAGAGAGGCAAGGTCCTATATTAGATATACAAGATGTTGGATAGGGATCCAACAACAGTACGAGGGACAGGGTCTATATATACATAATTCTGTCAGGGCAATGGGGGAAATAAGCTTCCCAAGATCCTTATCTCGGAAGCCATGCAAGGTAACAATAACAATAACCCATCACCTGCATCACAGGTAATGCCGAGGGCAGCAATAACGGTAACTCATCACCTGTGATCATAGGTGATGACAAAGACAACAATGGCAATGACCCATCACCTGCGATCGCAGGTGATGGCGAGGGCAACTAAGCACATGGTTGTGACACTATCCCCCCTTTAGGCTGGAGCTCCAGCGACAGAGGCCTGAGCATAGCAACCGGCAAAATCAATACAGGAAACAACAACAAGTACAAGAACGAGAACCCCAAACTCCAAACAACAAAGACCCATTACCTGCGTCACAGGTGATAATAACAACAGCAAGAATAAGGACAAGAACCCCAACTCAGATATGGGGAGATCCCTCAACTGGACGGGGCCTCCTCAAGTATCGCTGATGGAACAGGGAGATCAGATCCTGAGTATTTTCCAGGTCCTCAGCGGGTTGCCAGGTAGCCTCCTTATCCCCTAACCATTTAACCTTATACTTGTAATGGAGAACGTTATCTCATTGCTTATATAATTGATTATATACTTCTGTATTTCCTATATTACTACTATATTATGTAACTAAGCCTCTCGGTTGAAGGACTAGCCTTCTACCACCCCATACTGTTTTATAAGCGTCCATAGTACGCGGAATTTGCCATGGGAAGTTCCATGGTACTTGCCATATGAAGACACCCTCATTATGGCCACGTGACCTCTGTTTAAAGGCGTGTGAGTCACTACTATGGCCACATGACCATCCTTTATGGCGTGTGACTCATTACTATGGCCACATGACCCCTTTTGTACAGCGCACCACCTTCTGGTGTGCCACCCTTTATTGTATTTATTTCCTTAGTCATCAGATCTCAGAGGAGTATAAATAGGCCGCTGGATTCCCTCTGGAATCCACAGAAACAAAGAAAGACAAGAAGCAACCAAGCAAGCCTTCAGAGCAAGCAAGCCTATATTCCGATCAGATCAAGATCATATAGCTTAGATAGCACAAATCATATAAGATAGATTACACCAGTTAATTACTGTTCCCTTCGGGAACGTCCCACATAGTAATCTCCCTACCCTTCTGAGGTCTCACCTCAGCAGAACTGAAATACACAAACGTCCGTGCCTACGGATATAGATTGTATAAATGGTACTGAATGAATACTGTCTAGTACCATTCATTACATTTTTTTTAACTTACTTACCTAATCTTTACTCTTAAATTCAAGGCCTGATCAACCTTCGGATACCTTTATTACACTCACGCAAGTGTATACAATACGACACCCAAGTGCACATATAAAATCGATATCGTTATTCCACTAGCTAGCCAACAAAAAAATCCAACAAACGAGACATCAGACTCTCAACTGCAGTACATCAACAAAGACTTAGAAGCAAGCTAAGCAGAGCTCTAACGGGCAGTGGTATCCCACATTAAACAATCACACCCTCGTTCACAACACTTTTCCCAATAAGATCGACAACTCATCTTGCACTCCTGGCAACCGCCATTACATCTGTACCTGTAAATCCAGTATACCATTGAAAAACCGGCCCCCCAGGTCCCAGGAATAATTGGTCTAAACAACCAAGCGTCACAATCCCAAGGCTCAAATCTCGCTGCCTCCACTGCAGCCATTTCCTCCAGAAAAGAATTACCTCCATCAGAACCTTCCTTAGGCCCAGACATCTCTACCAATACCTCTGCGCCCCCAACGTCTACCTCAACACACCAATCAGAAAACGTGACACTCTTGCCGGAAGAACTAGAACTAGATTCTAGACTAGTAGACGAAGAAAAACCAGGACCATAAGAAACATCAGGATCCTGACATCCAGCCTCACCAGCCTCGTGAGCAACCGAACCAACAGAACCGTCAGTCGAACGGAGATCATAAGGATCATCAGCCACCACACCATCAGCACAGAAAGGTGCCAAAGAAGAAAAGTAACTCGACGATCGTATTGCATAACCAGCTGCATTTGGTTGCGGACAGACGACGAAATCAGACATAATGGCGTCTGAACTTAGTAAGAAGACTAAGAGGTCGAGACGGTTAACTATGTTACCCGAAGATATTAAGAAATTAGTAGAAGAAACTCCCAGAAAGACCAGATTTATAATTCCTAACACAGAAGGGGAAATAAATCTGCCCATCGATATAGAAATAGGAGAACCAGGTAGAGCAGGAACCAAACTATATTTTAGTATGGCTTTACCTTTCGCACCAGAAGAATTTTGGGATAGACATCTTCCAACAATTAAGGAGATTTTGAAATATACTCGCTCAATGGGACATGCCCAACAGTATCATCCTGATGATACTCGACTCTTAATGGAAGCCATAGCAAAACACTACTTATGGCTAACACCTTACCCATTCAAAGAAGAAGACTTAGAAATGAACGCATTTTTAAGTAAAGAATTAAGGAAACCTGTTGTACCACTTTTAAGGAAACCGAATTGGGTAATAAACAACTGGGAAGAAATAATGGCATTCATGATGAGCGGTACTCATCTAGAAGAATCAGCACATACCGCGGAGGATTTTTTCAATCCTAGCAAAGAACTTCCAGGAGCATTCCTGAGAACACCAAAAGATCAATCGAAAGGCAAAGGTCGAGCACCTGAGATACCAGAAAGGAGGACTGGGTCAGCCAAAGAACCAGATGATGAAAACCAACCACCAGAAGATATAGAATTACCAGAAGACGATGATGATCTAGATACAGGACTAGACCAACAGCAGCAGAAAACACAAGGAGGAGGACGAGACCCCGATGATAGCGGAGATGATAGCTCGGACTCTGATAAGGCATCTTCAGTTGCAAGTCAAACTCTTAAAAGAAAACCCAAACGAGGAAAATCAGTTGAACACCAACAATGGGAATCTACAACAGGAATGGTTACAATGGGTAACCATAAAGCAACGAATGCTTTAAAAGGAATAAAGATTGATATGCCAGAAAAATTAAGAGGAGAAGACAAAAAATGGCAAGATTCACAATATTTTGACTCTTGGGCTACAGCAATGCAACGTTGGTTTGTTCTCAAAAGAATAGATTTAGAAGGCGCTTCAGCTCTGGAAATTGTTGGATTCAGAATGGAAGGGAGTGCGCTTACTACTTATAATCAATTCCTAAGAGAAAAAGGAAAGAATGCGACATTCTTTGGATTCATACTAGCGCTAAGGGATTTTCTGATACCCTCTACTAGTAAGGACATTTTGTAGAAACGATGGGAGACAGCTATACCATACAAGAACGGACGTCACATGGGAATCAAACAGTTTGCCAACTGGCTTACTGAAATGCAAATCAAATTGATTGACAAGGATGGCAAACAATCAATATCGCAGGAAGTAAAAAGAAGAAAGTTTCTTAATCACCTGCCGCCATATATGTCAGCTACATTAATTCCTTTAATCAAAGAAGAATGGTCATATGATCAGCTCGTACATCAAGCAGAGTCATATGAAGCTTCCAAAAAGGATATTGCCCCACTGTCACAAGCGTCCTTTCCTAGCCAGGTTTGAGAGTCGGACGGGATTCCGTCCGACTCTCATTATTGTTAATTGATATCGTTGTTATCTCTGTTCCCGAGATAAGGGGTCTCGGGAACCTTATTCCTTCCGGTGGCCTTGGCCAGGAAGGAAGCCTGTATATATAGCTTGCTCTCTCCGCCCTCTTGTTGGATCCCCATCCAACGTCTTGTATACCCAATACAGGATCTTGCTTCCCCCAGCGCTTGTGCACCTCCCTTGTGCACATCCTTACCTCGAACCTACAACTCTGCAGTACAGCTGCCCCCCCTTGACACACGCGGCAACTGCCTCCGCGTGTCTCGTGTCCCTTGCCCTCTGCCTCTCTTGCCTCTTGCCCTTGCCCCCCCCCCGTCTCAGTCTTCCCCTAGTCACATACGTAGCGTTCCTACATGTGTCTTACCCTAGCCTTTCCCCAGATCACACACATAGCGCTCCTACGTGTGCGATTGCCCCTTGCCACTTCCCCGGCGTACCCCTTGGTCGCCTTGTCCCCCAGAGCCCTCGTTACACTACGTTGGATCTTTCAGACCAACCGGTACGATGTCCGCGAACATTCCACTACCCACCGATAGATTCGCAGCCTGGAGGGCAACTCCGATCCCATCAGACCCGACAGAACTATCAGCATACTGACGAACTGTGATCGAGATATTCATAGATACTTATGCCATCGGCGAACAACAAGGAGCGGACCTTCAGAAAGCCGAAAGGCAAATCCGAGAAGCTGAAGATGAAATAACCCTCCTCCGAGAAGATGCAGCAGAGGACAGGATAACCATCCAGAGACTGACTCGCGCTTTGGACCTGACCGATGGTCCAAAAAACCAGAAAACACAAGACCTACCCACCCCGCCCAAGTTTAATGGGGACCGGGGCCGGCTACGAGCATGGAAAAACTCTGTGCAGATAAAACTCTCTGGGGACTCGGCGAAGTTCCCCACCGTCCACCACCAGCTCTCATACGTCTATGGCCTACTGGAGGGTAAGGCCATGGACCAGGTACAGCCCTTCGTCAAGGCTACGGGGATTGATCTGGTAGACATCCCAGCACTAATGGCAATCCTAGACCGAGCCTTCGGAGACCCGGATCCTAAAGGAACCGCCAGCAGGGCCCTGCGAGACCTCAAGCAAAAACACAACGAACTGTCAGCCTATGTCGCTGAGTTCTCCAGGCTAGCAGCAGAGCTCAATTGGAATGACGAAGCCAAGCTCGATCAGTTCAAAGACGGGCTTACCTTCGAGCTGAAAAAGGCTCTGGTTTACTGCCCACCAACCAAGACCCTGGAGGGACTTATTGAACAAGCTAGCTGGGTGGAACAGCAGACAGCGGCACTCAGAGCCCCCCAAAAGACACTCCCGACCTCGACTCCCCGTACACCATTTCTGACAGCACGCACCCAACAACAACAACAACCCACACCAGTCAACAAGCCTGCACACCCCTCCCTGGTAGCGGGTGGGGCTGCCCCCATGGACCTGTCAGCAGGTAGACCTCGTCTTACCCAGGAGGAAAGGGACCGTCGCCGCACTCAGGGTTTGTGCATTGCATGCGGAAAGGGGGACCATTTTATCGCGGCATGTCCCCTCCGCAAAAACCGCTCGATGGCCGCCCACGCCATCTCCGAATCCAGGATTGAAGAGGTGGATGAGTCGGGAAAAGCTCTGTCCCTTGCATAGTCACTGACACTAGCAAGGGACCTATCCTGGGTCATTTGTCTTTGTCGTCTTTCTCTGTTCCTGCATCTATGTCTGTTGACGAATCTCGCTTGTTTGGCGAGCATTTTGTAGTACCAATAACTGTTAAATTCAATGGTAAAACAGTGGTAACATCAGCTCTCATAGATTGTGGTGCCTCAGGAATAGCCTTCATTGATCAGACCTTTGTCAGTAAAAATTCGATACCAACAGCCAAGCTAAAGACCCCCCGCCTTCTTGATGTCATTGATGGCCGACCTATCTCTTCCGGGGCTATTACCGACTTCGCATGCCTACCTAGTGCCATTGGAGACCATTCGGAAAGCCTCCCCATGTTTGTAACCAAGCTCAAATACCCCATTGTCCTGGGGATCCCCTGGCTCCGAATGCATGATGTCTCCGTTAACTTTGGCTCTTACACCTTGAACTTTAACAGTGGGTATTGCAAGAAGCACTGCGGTGCCCCACAGACTGCCGTTAAAGGAATATGTGCCCTACCACCCCCGATAGAGAATCCTAGCCAGGTGATGGCAGAAACCTCCCCACTAAAACCCCTCGATATCAACTTCATTGGAGCAGGGGCCTTTGCTTACCTTACCAGAAGGCACAAGCTGAAAGCCCATACTCTATCAATCTGCGAAGTTAACCTGGAAATCAATAAGCTGCGGTCCAAGGAAGAATGGAAGTCCATGGTGCCGGGTGAATACCACGAATTCATTGACTTGTTCTCTGAAAAAGCCGCGGAGAAGCTTGCCCCCCATCGACCATATGACCACACAATCCCGCTGGTAGAAGGTAAGACCCCCCCTTATGGACCTCTCTATGGGATGTCCCAGATGGAACTGGAAGCTCTAAAAAAGTATCTGGAGGAAAACCTCAACAAGAGCTTCATTCGCCACAGCTCCTCCCCAGCGGGTGCCCCGGTGCTGTTCGTGAAGAAGTCGGACGGCTCCCTTAGGTTGTGCGTGGATTATCGCGGCCTGAATGAGATTATGGTAAAAAACAGGTACCCCTTGCCCCTGATCCAGGAGACATTAGCCAGGCTCTCCAAGGCCAAATGGTTCACCAAATTGGATTTAAGAGGGGCTTACAACCTGGTACGGATCGCCGAGGGGGAGGAGTGGAAAACTGCCTTCCGGACGCGATATGGCCATTTTGAGTATAATGTGATGCCTTTCAGCTTAACCAACGCCCCCGCCTCTTTTCAGCACTTTATCAATGATACTCTGCGGGACTTTCTGGACGTATTCTGTACCGCCTACCTGGACGATATCCTCATTTACTCGGATACCCTAGCAGAACACAAGATCCACGTCCAACAAGTGCTGGAGAAGCTGGAGGGAGCTGGGTTATATCTGAAGCCGGAAAAATGCGAGTTCCATGTGCAGAAGGTCAAGTATCTGGGGCTAATTATCACCACGGAGGGCATCCAGATGGACCCTGCGAAGGTTGCTGCGATCCAGGAGTGGGAAACTCCAGCCAACCTCAAGGATGTACAGGCCTTCCTGGGTTTTGCTAACTTCTATCGCCGGTTCATTCTGGGATATTCGAAGATCGTGGCACCACTGACAGCATTAACCAAGACCAAGGGCATGGAAAAGGGCCAACGCTTCCAGTGGGGTCTGGAAGCCCAATCTGCCTTCAAGAAACTCAAGGAAGCCTTCTGCTCAGCCCCGATCCTGGCCCACTTCGACCCCGACAGCGAGTGTATCGTAGAAACAGATGCCTCTGACTATGTGTCCGCCGGAATCCTGTCCCAGCATGTGAACGGCATCCTCCACCTAGTGGCATACTTCTCAAAAAAGCACTCTCCGGCGGAGTGTAATTATGAAATCTATGATAAGGAGTTAATGGCCATTGTGCGAGCATTCGAGGAGTGGAGGCCACACCTGGAGTCAGCCAAGGGGATCATTGAGGTGCTATCCGATCATAAGAATCTTGAGTACTTCACCACCACTAAGCTACTGAACTGACGGCAGGCTAGGTGGTCGGAGTTCTTATCTCGATTCAACTTCAAGATCAAGTATCGGCCTGGAAAGGCTGGTGGGAAACCAGACGCACTGACCAGGAGATCAGGAGATCTCCCTAAAGGGGGGGATGAAAGGCTAAAGTACCAAAATCAGGTGGTACTGAAACCTGAAAATCTCGACCTGGCGGCCACTAGCCATACTGATGCTGATGCTGATGCTGATGCTGATGCTAATGCTACTGATGCCGATGCTGATGCTGATGCTGATGCTGATGCTGATGCTGATGCTGATGCTGATGCTAAAGCTGAAGCGAACCCAGGAGCAGATCTCCTTCTGCGGATACAACGGGCATATGCAGAGGATGACCTGGTTAAGGATATAATCGCTGCAGTGGAGTCTGGACAGCGCCGTCACACCAAGATTTCCCTAGCCGAGTGCACCACTCAGGACGGCCTCCTATACCACCTAGATCAGCTCTATATACCTGAAGGAGAGCTGCGGATGCAGCTGATCAAGAAACACCACGATACCCTGGCTGCAGGTCATCCTGGAGTAGCTAAAACGTTAGAGCTGCTAGCTAGGCAATATACGTGGATTGACCAACGGAAGGAGGTGGAGCGGTACATACGGAATTGCCATGTCTGCAAGCATGCCAAACCCACCCGCCATGCTCCGTATGGTACCCTGAAGCCCCTGGAAGTCCCAGAACAACCCTGGCAACACCTGACTATGGACTTCGTCACCGGATTGCCGGAAGACTCGGGATTCAACGCCATCTTGATGGTAGTGGATCGGTTAACGAAAATGAGGCATGTGATACCCTGTCGAGACACCTGCTCGGCCCCCGAATTGGCATCCCTCTACCTGGATAATGTCTTCCGTTACCATGGCCTCCCAGCGTCGATTGTCTCAGACCATGGCCCTCAGTTCGTCGCCGACTTCTGGAAAACATTCTGTGAGCTGTTGGGTATTGAAGTACACCTGTCTACGGCATACCACCCTCAGACTGATGGCCAGTCAGAACGTATGAACGCCATCATGGAGCAATATCTGAGGGCGTACATCAATTACCAGCAGAATAACTGGGTTTCATTGCTGGCCACCTGCGAATTCTCCGCCAACAACCACTTCTCTGAGACCCTGAAGACCTCCCCATTCCTGGCCAATTATGGCTGGCACCCTCGGTTCGTAGACTCCCTGGCACCTCTGCGCAAGGCCAGGGAGAACGACCCAGCTAAGGAGTTCGCCACGCAGATTTCTGAACTTCACTCTACCCTGAAAGCCGAGCTGGGATATGCGCAAGCCAGGCAAGCTGAATATGCCAATGGATCACGGTTGCCAGCCCCCAAGTATCAGCCAGGAGATAAGGTGTGGCTCTCCAGCCGGCACTTCCGGACGGAACGGCCATCTCGCAAGCTCGACCACAAGTTCCTGGGTCCATTCGAGGTGTTGGCTGCTGTGGGCACTCATGCCTATCGATTGAGGTTCCCCAAGGACATCAAACGCCACTCGGTTGTACACGTATCGGAAATTGAGCCAGCGGCTGACGATCCCCTCCTAGGGCAGAAACACCCCCCTCCCCCTCCTGTGGTGATCGAAGGTGAGGAGGAATGGGAGGTAGAGGAAGTGCTGGACTCCCGAAGAAGGTATGGGCACCTGCAATATAAGGTCAAATGGCTGGGAGATGAGGAGACGACCTGGCAACCAGCGGAGGACCTGGAAAACGCCCCTGACCTGGTCACCCTATTCCACCAGCGTTACCCTCTCAAGCCTCGCCCCGCTGAATGATATTTTTGTCTTGTCTTCGTTGATTTGGAGTTGGAATTATGATTGTTGTTTCTGTTGTTGTCAGGTTGTTCGGAGTTGGGGTCTTTGTCCTTACCTTGTTGTTGTTGTTGTTGTTTCCTGTGTTGATTTTGCCGGTTATCGTGCCCAGGACTCCTAGTCGCTGGAGCTCCGAGCCTAAAGGGGGGATAGTGTCACAACCGTCCTTTCCTAGCCAGGTTTGAGAGTCGGACGGGATTCCGTCCGACTCTCATTATTGTTGATTGATATCGTTGTTATCTATGTTCCCGAGATAAGGGGTCTCGGGAACCTTATTCCTTCCGGTGGCCTTGGCCAGGAAGGAAGCCTGTATATATAGCTTGCTCTCTCCGCCCTCTTGTTGGATCCCCATCCAACGTCTTGTATACCCAATACAGGATCTTGCTTCCCCCAGCGCTTGTGCACCTCCCTTGTGCACATCCTTGCCTCGAACCTACAACTCTGCAGTACAGCTGCCCCCCCTTGACACACGCGGCAACTGCCTCCGCGTGTCTCGTGTCCCTTGCCCTCTGCCTCTCTTGCCTCTTGCCCTTGCCCCCCCCCGTCTCAGTCTTCCTCTAGTCACACACGTAGCGTTCCTACGTGTGTCTTACCCTAGCCTTTCCCCAGATCACACACGTAGCGCTCCTACGTGTGCGATTGCCCCTTGCCACTTCCCCGGCGTACCCCTTGGTCGCCTTGTCCCCCAGAGCCCTCGTTACACCCACCACCCACAACAAATACATCCCGACGACAACACCCTCGAAATGAAAATCGAAGTCACGGTCCATGTAGGGACCAGAATCAACGACAAAAAACAGGATTTAATCCTAGCAGCAATCCCAACACCAAACCCAACACAGAAAATCGGAAGGACTCAGATTGGGACACCATCACAAAAAAATTGGATCAGAAGACGAAGATGCAATTAATTAAAGACAAGAAATGTCTATGGTGTTGGAACCCTGGACACTCCTACAAGGACTGTAGGAAACGAAAAAATAAGGTACCCATGCGTACAGCCGCACAAGATTTAGCTATGCTGATAGCCACCAAGGATAAAAACAATAAGGATAAAATCAAGGAACGACCCTTGTCAAGACAGGTACTAGATTTTAGCAAGGTATTCGTTAAAGCTAATGAACACCCCGCACTAGCTTTAATTGATCTCCAAACAAAGGGAGGAGACTTAATCAATTCTCAATTTGTACACCTATACAAAATACCAACTAGAAGTATCGAGAAGAAATCATTAAGTACTGCAATTAAAGGCTTAAAAGGAACGATAGACAAAGCTTGTACTATCAAACTTGATTGGATAGGTTATGTAGAAGAACAAACGTTCTATGTAGCTCATTTGACTGGATGGGACATGATACTAGGAGAACCTGCTCTCAGCAAAGTGCGAGCAATAATTCCTGCCCATCAGGAACCAGTTACTATCTAACCGGAAAACATTCCACGATTCCAGCTAAGTGTATGGAAGGGATCTAGAACCATGGCGAATGGTATAAGATCAGCGTATACACAGGTCAGCTGTGAATCAGTCGCAGATTATAGTGAACCGGATAATTGGGAAAATATTAGTAACGCAGACGAAACCGATTCAGAAAGAGAACTCGTGACAGCTGTTTCTACGGTACAGAAACAATTCAACCCTGTAACGGAGTTTCCCTTATTATTTCCCAAGACAATTCCACGGGAATTACCGCCACTAAGAAAAATTAATCACTCTATCAAACCAAAAGCAGGAGCTACTTGGATACCAAAATGGCGACCCTCAGGACATCAATTTAGACCACAAATCCATGACAAATTAGTCGAAGAAGAAGCATCAGGTCGCATATATAGAGTAGAAAATGACACAAATGCTGTAGTCATGTTCACTATTCCTAAACGAGATAAACCGGAAGAAGCTCGACATGTCAATGACTGTCGAGACTGCAATTTAGCTATCGAACCGGATCACACCCCATTGCCAGATATTAATGAAGCAATTGAACTAGTAGTGGAGAATCCCATTTGGACTAAGGTCGACTTAGCCGACGGATTTTTTAATATCAGGAACGATGAAGAATCTGAGCAACACTCTACCTTTTTATGTCACATGGGATTTTTCAGAAGTAGAGTTATGCAACAAGGGGATCGTAACGCACCAGCTACCATAGTTCGCGTTATGCATGAAATTTTTAAGGACATGGTCTATAAAAATTTAATCATCTATATTGATGATATTATTATATTCTCTAAAACATATGAAGAACATGTAGAATTATTGAAAAAAGTACTTCAACGTCTACAGGATGAGAAATTCTATCTCAAAGAAAGCAAATGCCAGTTCTTTACTCCAAGATTGGAAATCTTAGGACATGTTTTGACATCAGATGGATTACATGTAGACCCGAAGAAGAGGACTACTATATTAACATTTCCGACTCCTACAAGAAAAAAGGATCTTAGAGGATTCCTTGGAATAGTTAATTATCTCAGCAGATTTATTCCTGACTTGGCATCGTATGCAAGCACCCTGTCAGAACTGCAAGGAGAAACAAAGAAATGGGAATGGACAGATACTCATAACGCAGCATTTGAAAAACTCAAGGAACTCGTGAATTCCCCACATGTTTTAAAACCCTGGAATAATAAATCTACTGAACCCAAATATTTAGTCTGTGATGCTAGTGATGTAGGACTAGGATCTTGGATAGGTCAAGGACCGTTGACGCACATCAGACCATCATGCTTCCACTCTAGAAAATTTAATCCAGCACAACTCAATTATCCTACCTTTCAAAAGGAATTATTAGCGATTATTGACTCATTAAAATTTTTTGAAGCACAATTAAGAGGTCACAAGTTCACTATCCTTACCGACCACAAACCGTTAGTAACCTTCCATACTCAAACGCCTGCAAGTCAAAAATTGAGGCGATGGCAAGATTACCTAATGGAATTTGATACAGACATACAACATACCGCAGGAAAGGAAAATTTGATAGCAGACGCTCTATCAAGAAAGCATAAATACTTGGATACTCCCACACCGAGGATGATTATATCTCCAACAGCATCATCCTCCTAACCATACCTACAACCGCAACATCTCTACCAACGCTTTAAGAACTTTCCACTCACCAGAAACCCCTACTCAGAACAATATGGTTTCTCGCAGAGCTATCAATTTCAAGCATGTCGACTGCGACTTCAACAAATGTCGTGGAAGAGCCGAAGAACTTGGACACCATATCTTCTGTCCATACTTCGAGGGCATCCAGGATGAAGAAAGCGAATATGACATAATGAAGGAAGAAGAGTCCTCAGACGACGAGACTCTATCTACTATACCAGAAGAAGTTTTCAGTGGGTATGATTGTGTACCCAATATAAACAAGAACAAACCCTTAACAGTTGTTGGACTAAGATATAGGCCTCCATCTTCTGAAAACGCACAACAAAATACCCTCGCTCCTGAAGAAGTGAAAGAAATTGCTATCGACCTAGCTCATAGCAATTGGCAACAACACAAAAGGATGCACTGGTCCTTTTGCCGCGATTTTTACTGTCCAGTTCATGGCAGCTCCCACGCCATGAACAACCGCATGTTCACCGTCGAAACATGTGCAATTTGCAACCACCACGACATGGCAGTTTGAACTGTGACCTGACAGCCTCAGTTCTTAAGAAGGAGAAGGAATTCCTTACGACTCGTATTGCGTATATCCTAGCTGCAAATGAGCCTCAAAAGGAACTAGCACCAGTACAACAAACGTTAGCTTATCCACCTCCACCAGCTCTCAGCCGTGAAGAAGCTATCCAGGAAATCGGAAAATAGGCAAAAAGATGGATTGCCAACAAGCCGACACAACCCACTCTCCAACCCAACATTCAGTTCAGTAACCCTACCGAACAGATGACCAACCGACAAATGGAACAGGAGATCATGAATACTCCTGTTGCCCGCAACAACCATGGAATGCACCTCAACAACCAGCTACAACCGCTAGCAGCAGTAATGCGATTCCAATCAACACCGCCGCTGTCACCACTCATTCTAAAAAGCGAGTAGCCATTGACGAAGATCTACCCTCTTTCATTCAAGATACCAAGACCTCCAGACAGCGTTGTGATTTCTGTAAGTTCTCAGGACATAATGCTTCTACATGCAAGGAGAAGAAACCCACCATCAATGACTTCAACGCAAGGATCGAACCAACCCTAAACAAGCTCATTGAAGAAAAGCACATCAGCGACGGATGGGAAGACGACAAGGACTACTTCATCACACAGTGGCTTACCAAGGTACAGGTATGAAAGCCGCATATCAATCATGTATGAGAGTATGTCCTATCTGGAAGAACTATTATAATACCTTTGTGAATCATAAGGATCATAGAAGAAAAGATGGATTTTTGTATGTCAAGAACCGACAAGGACAATGGAGACTAGTCTTGCCCTTACCTTTAACATCGAAGGTAAGAACTATCTCGAATTGGTTATTAAACATGCACATGAAGCAACTGCTCATGGTGGCATTGAAAAAACGATGAAATATCTTACTGACCGATATGATTGCCAGTCCTTTGCAGAACTAACTAAGGACTATATCAGAAGTTGTGATACTTGTCAACGGACAAAGTATTCCAACAAGGCGCCACTTGGACTCGTAACCCCATTACATGTACCAAGCAGGCCATAGACTGACATATCGATGGATTTTCTTAAAGTAGCACCTGTGTTTACTAAGTGTTCAATTTTGTACCTGAATATTCCTGTTGAAGAAGATCATGTAGTTTGTATTTCACGACTTTGGACGATTGTCGATAGACAATCAGGATTCAAGTTTCTTATTCCTGTCTTAGATAATTTCACAGCAGAACAATGTACTGCTACCTTTGATACTCATGTAGTCCCGACAATGGGATACCCTTTCTGTATTGTTTTTGACTGCGACACTCTTTTTATGTCAACGCACTTTCAAGATTGGGCTAGGAATAATGGAATCAAGTTGGAACCGTCCACCGCATATCATCCACGTGCAGACGGACAATCGGAAATTGTGAACAAAGAAATTCTACAAGTAGCAAGAGCCTGTAAAATCGAAGGATTTGATTGGCTACAGAAACTACCAGAGATACAGTTGAAACTTAACTCTAGGTATAATGCCGCTAGACAGAATAGTCCCTTTTCCACACTATTTGGATTTAATGCACATCTTAGCATATCGATACTTCCATACCCCATTAATGCATATGTACCAGCAAACGAACGTCATGAGGTAACATCTAAAAACCTATATGACGCCAAGAATACTCAAGCATCTCAAGCGAACAAACGACTACCCAATATAGCCAAATTTTCAGTTGGACAACAAGTTATGCTTTCCTCAGAAAATATCAACCTATCGAACGTCTCACCCAAACTCAAACCAAAATGGCTAGGCCCATTTCCCATTATTTCTAGTAATCGGAAACGCAATAACTATAGCCTAGACCTATCCAGTCAACCTGACCTCCACCTTATATATAATACTTTTCATATTAGCAAACTCAAACCCTACTATAAAAACGATCCTACCCAGTTCCCTCACAGACAATCTCGGGAACCAGGACCAATTCAAGATGATCGTTATGAAGTTGAAAAGGTATTAGAATTCAGAACAGCTCCTCGAACTGGAGAAAGACAATATAAGGTCAGATGGCTAGGATACACTCCTAAATATGATTCCTGGGTAAACGCCAAGGATATTACCACCGAAATTCTTCAAGACTTCTGGATGACCGGAAGTATGGAAGATACATTCAAGAGACATCGAAGGACTAAAGGAAAACAAGGACCACGAACTAGAGATGAGACCCGAGCTCTCATCCAACAAGAACGAGATAGAATCATGAGTCAAGGAAACACTAAGGATATTCACGTTAATGCTAATGTATTAACAATGCATCAAATCTTAGGACGTATGGAAACCAATATGGCAGAGCGAAGGAAGTAAGGATAGGAAATCCTTCTATGTGGGGAAGTGTAATAGAGAACGTTATCTCATTGCTTATATAATTGATTATATACTTCTGTATTTCCTATATTACTTCTATGTTATGTAACTAAGCCTCTCGGTTGAAGGACTAGCCTTCTACCACCCCATACTGTTTTATAAGCGTCCATAGCACGCGGAATTTGCTATGGGAAGTTCCATGGTACTTGCCATATGAAGACACCCTCATTATGGCCGCGTGACCTCTGTTTAAAGGCGTGTGAGTCACTACTATGGCTACATAACCATCGTTTATGGCATGTGACTCATTACTATGGCCACATGACCCCTTTTGTACAGCGCACCACCTTCTGGTGTGCCACCCTTTATTGTATTTATTTCCTTAGTCATCAGATCTCAGAGGAGTATAAATAGGCCACTGGATTCCCTCTGGAATCCACAGAAACAAAGAAAGACAAGAAGCAACCAAGCAAGCCTTCAGAGTAAGCAAGCCTATATTCCGATAAGATCAAGATCATATAGCTTAGATAGCACAAATCATATAAGATAGATTACACCAGTTAATTACTGTTCCCTTCGGGAACGTCCCACATAGTAATCTCCCTACCCTTCTGAGGTCTCACCTCAGCAGAACCGAAATACACAAACGTCCGTGCCTACGGATATAGATTGTATAAACGGTACCGAATGAATACTGTCTAGTACCATTCATTACAATACTGCAGATGCCTATACCTCTTTCATGAGTCCAGTACTTCCTCCACCTCCCATTCCTCTTCACCTTCGATAACCACTGGAGGAGGTGGGGGGTGTTTCTGCCCTGGGAGGGGATCGTCAGCCGCTGGCTCAATTTCCGATACATGTACAACTGGGTAGCATTTAATGTCCTTAGGGAACCTCAATCAATAGGCATAAGTGCCCACAGCGGCCACCACCTCGAATGGACCCAGGAACTTATGGTCGAGCTTGCGAGATGGCCGTTCCGTCCGGAAGTGCCTGCTAGAGAGCCACACCTTATCTCCTGGCTGATACCTGGGGGCTGGCAACCGTGATCCGTTGGCATACTCCGCTTGCCTAGCTTGAGCATATACCAGTTCGGCTCTTAGGGTGGAGTGCAACTCAGCAATCTCCGTGGCGAATTCCTTAGCTGGGGTGTTCTCCCTAGTCTTGTGCAGAGGTGCTAGGGAGTCCACGAAACGAGGGTGCCAGCTATAATTGGCTAGGAACGGGGAGGTTTTTAGAGACTCCGAGAAATGGTTGTTAGTGGCGAACTCACAGGTTGCCAGCAGCGAAACCCAGTTGTTTTGCTGGTAATTGACGTATACTCTCAGGTACTGCTCCATGATTGCATTCATTCTCTCGAACTGACTATCTGTTTAGGGGTGATACACCATGGAGAGGTGTACGTTGATTCCCAAAAGCTCGCAGAATACCTTCCAGAAGTCTGAGATAAATTGGGGGCTGCTGTCCGAGACGACTGACTTGGGGAGACTATGGTAGCGGAATACATGGTTGAGGTAGAGGCCGGCGAGGTCCCAGGCAGAACAGGTATCGTGGTAAGGTATAACATGCCTCATTTTGGTTAATCGGTCTACTACCATAAGAATAGTATTAAACCCCGAATCCTCCGGCAACCCAGTCACAAAGTCCATGGTTAGGTGTTGTCAAGGCTGGTCTGGGATCTCCAGAGGCTTCAGGGTCCTATAAGGAGCATGACGGGTAGGCTTAGCACGCTTGCAAACATGGCAGTTCTATATATACTGCTCCACCTTCTTCCATTGGTCAATCCATGTATATTGCCTAGCTAGCAGCTCCAACGTTTTAGCTACTCCAGGATAACCCGCAGCCAGGGTATCATGGTGTTCCTTGATCAGCTGCATCTGCAGCTCCCCTTCAGGTATATAGAGCTGATCTAGGTGGTATAGGAGGCCACCCTGACTGGTGCACTCGGCTAGGGAAATCTTGGTGTGACGGCGCTCTCCAGACTCCACTGCGGCGATTATATTCTTAACCAGGTCGTCCTCTGCATATGCCCGTCATATCCGCAGAAGGAGATCTGCTTCGGGGTTCGCTTCAGCTTTAGCATCAGCATCAGCGTCAGCAACAGCAAGACTATTGGCCACCAGGTCGAGATTTTCTGGTTTCAGTACCACCTGATTCTGGTACCTCAGCCTTTCATCCCCCCCTTTAGGGAGATCTCCTGATCTCCTGGTCAGTGCATCCAGCTTACCTCCAGCCTTTCCAGGCCAGTACTTGATCTTGAAGTTGAACTGAGACAAGAACTCTGACTACCTAGCCTGCCGTCAGTTCAGCAGCTTGGTGGTGGTAAAATACTTAAGGTTCTTATGATCGGACAATACCTTGATAATCTCCTTGGCTGACTCCAGGTGTGGCCTCTATTCCTCGAAAGCTCGCACAAAGGCTATCAGTTCTTTATCATAAATCTCATAATTGCACTCAGCCTAGGAGTGTTTTTTCGAGAAGTAGGCCACAGGGTGGAGGATGCCATTATCATCGTTCTGGGACAGGATTTCCGCAGAAACATAGTCGGATGCATCGGTTTCGACAATACACTCCTGGTTAGAGTTGAAATGGGTGAGGATCGGTGTTGAGTAGAAGGCTTCCTTAAGGTTCTGGAAGGCAGATTGGGCTTCTGGATTCTAGTCGAAATGCCGGTCTTTTTTGGTCAGGGCGGTGAGGGGGGCTACAATCTTCGAATACCCTAGAATGAACCGCCGGTAAAAGTTAGCGAATCCCAGGAAGGCTTGGACGTCCTTGAGATTTTCTGGGGTTGGCTATTGCTGGACAGCAGTAACCTTGGTAGGTGTAACGAGGGCTCTGGGGGACAAGGCGACCAAAGGGTACGCCGGGGAAGTAGCAAGGAGCAATCGCACACATAGGAGTACTACGTGTGTGATCGAGGGAAAGGCTAGGGTAAGACACACATAAGAACGCTACATGTGTAACGACGGCTCTGGGGGCAAGGCGACCAAGGGGTACGCCGGGGCAAGGGCAAGGCTAGGATGACACACACGTAGGAACGCTACGTGTGTGACCAGGGGGAGGCTGTGACGGGAGGCAAGGGCAAGAGGCAAGAGGGACCGAGGGCAAGGGACACGAGACAAGCGGAAGCAGTTTGCCGTGTGTGTCAAGGTGGGCAGCAGGGCTACAGAGTCGAGGCAAGACAAGGAGGTGCACAAGGGAGATGCACCAACGTGGAGAGAAGCAAGGCCCTGTATTGGATATACAAGACATTGGATGGGGATCCAACGAGAGGGCGGAGAGAGCAAGCTATATATACAGGATTCCTTCCTAGCTGGCCAAGGCCACCGGAAGGAATAAGGTTCCCGAGACCCCTTATCTCGGGAACAGAGATAACAACGATATCAATCAACAATAACGAAAGTCGGACGGAATCCCGTCTGACTCTCAAACCTGGCTAGGAAAGGACGGTTGTGACACTATCCCCCTTTAGGCTCGGAGCCCCAGCGACGCAAGGTAAGGTGAAAGAACAAACAAACAAGACAGGCGAATAACCAATAACCCATAACACAACCCCAACGCCAGGCAATCCTGACAACAACAGAAACAACAATCATAATTCCAACTCCAAATCAACGAAGACAAGACAAAAATATCATTCAGCTGGGCGAGGCTTGAGAGGGTAATGCTAGTGGAATAGGGTGACCAGGTCAGGGGCATTTTCCAGATCCTCTGCTGGTTGCCAAGTGGTCTCCTCGTCCCTAACCATTTGACCTTGTACTGAACTCGTCCATAGCACTTCCTGGAGTCCAGTACCTCCTCAACCTCCCACTCCTCTTCACCTGCAATCACCACGGAAGGAGGGGGGGGGTGCTTTTGCCCTGGAAGGGGATCGTCGGCGGCTGGCTCGATCTCCGAGACATGAACGACCGGATGGCGCTTAATCTCCCTGGGAAACCTCAGTCGGTAAGCATGAGTGCCCACAGCCACTAACCCCTTGTAGGGACCTAGAAACTTGTGATCCAGCTTACGGGAGGGCCGTTCTGTCCGGAAGTGTCTGCTAGAAAGCCATACCTTGTCTCCAGGCTGGTACCTTGGGGCTGGCAACCGTGAGCCGTTGGCATATTCGGCTTGCCTAGCTTGCGCATACCTCAGCTCTGCCTTCAAGGTCGAGTGTAGCTCAGCGATTCCGGCTGCGAATTCCTTGGCTGGGGGTTGGGCTTTCTGCAGGGGAGCTAGGGTGTCCACGAATCGGGGGTGCCAACCGTAATTGGCCAGGAAAGGAGAGGTTTTGGAGGATTCCGAGAACTGGTTGTTCGCGGCGAATTCGCAGGTGGCCAGCAGCGAAACCCAGTTATCCTGCTGGTAGTTGACAAAGGCCCGCAGATATTGCTCCATAATGGCGTTCATCCTCTCTGATTGGCCGTCCATCTGGGGGTGATATGCCGTTGACAGCTGCACTTTGATCCCCAGAAGTTCGCAGAAGGCTTGCCAGAATTCTGAGGTAAACTGGGGGCCACGGTCGGATACGATCGATTCAGGGAGGCCATGGTATCGGAATACATTATTGAGGTAGAGATTGGCTAACTCTGGGGCAGAGCAGGTATCCCGGCAAGGTATAACGTACCTCATTTTTGTCAACTGATCTACCACCATCAAGATGGCATTGAATCTCGAGTCTTCTGGCAATTCCGTCACGAAATCCATGGTCAGATGCAGCCACGGCCGATCCGGGATATCCAGGGGCTTCAGAGTGCCATATGGGGCGTGGCGGACAGGCTTAGCACGCTTGCAAACATGGTAGTTCCGTACGTACCGCTCTACTTCCTTCCGCTGGTCAATCTATGTGTATTCCCTGGCCAGAAGCTCTAACGTTTTGGCCACTCCAGGGTGACCTGCAACTAGGCTGTCATGGTGTTCCTTGATCAATCGAAGGGGCAGCTCTCCTTCCGGCACATACAGCCGTTCGAGGTGGTAGAGGAGGCCTTCCTGGACGGTACACTCGGCTAGAGAGATCTTGGGGTAGCGGCGCTGGCCAGAATCTACTGCGGTGATAATTTCCTTGGCCAGGGGGTCATCCTCATATGCCTGTCTCACTAGTTGTCGGAGGTCAGCCTCAGCTTCCGCATCAGCCTCAGCCTCAGCTTCAGCTTCCGCATCAGCCTCAGCCTCAGCTTCTGCAAGGGTATTGGCCGGCAGGTCGAGATTTTCAGGTTTCAGTACCACCTGATTCTGGTACTTCAGCCTTTCATCCCCCCCTTTAGGGAGATCCCCTGATCTCCTGGTCAGTGCATCCGGCTTACCCCCAGCCTTTCCCGGCCGATACCTTATCTTGAAGTTAAACCGAGAGAGGAATTCCGACCACCTAGCCTGTCGGCGATTTAGCAATTTGGTGGTTGTGAAGTACTCTAGGTTCTTATGGTCAGAGAGGACCTCGATAACCCCCTTTGCCGATTACAGGTGTGGTCTCCATTCCTCGAATGCTCGCACAATGGCCATTAACTCCTTATCATAGATTTCGTAATTACACTTGGCCGGGGAGTGCTTTTTGGAGAAATAGGCCACTGGGTGGAGGACTCCATCGACATACTGGGACAGGATTCCGGCGGAGACATAGTCGGAGGCATCGGTTTCGACGACACATTCCTGGTCAGGGTCGAAATGTGCCAGGATCGGTGCTGAGCAGAAGGCTTCCTTGAGGTTCTGGAAGGTGGATTGGGCTTCTAGATTCCAGTTGAAGTGCCAGTCTTTTTTGGTCAGTGCGGTGAGGGGGGCTACAATCCTCGAATACCCTAGAATGAACCGTCGGTAGAAGTTAGCGAATCCCAGAAAGGCTTGGACATCCTTGAGATTTGCTGGGATTTGCCATTCCTAGACAGCGGTAACCTTGGCAGGGTTCATTCTGAGGCCCTCTGTGGTGATGATCAGTCCCAGATACTTGACCTCCTGCACATGAAACTCGCATTTCTCGGGCTTGAGGTACAATCCGGCTTGCTCCAGTTTTTCCAATACCTGCCGAACATGAATCTTGTGTTCTGCTAGGGTATCCGAATAAATCAAGATATCGTCGAGGTAAGCCGTGCAGAACACATCCAAGAAGTCTCGCAGGGTGTCATTAATGAAGTGTTGGAAAGAGGCCGGGGCGTTGGTTAAGCCGAAGGGCATGACATTGTACTCGAAATGGCCATATCGTGTCCGGAAGGTGGTTTTCCACTCCTCCCCCTCAGTAATCCGTACCAGGTTGTATGCCCCTCTGAGATCCAATTTGGTGAACCATTTCGCCTTGGAAAGCCTGGCTAATGTCTCCTGGATTAGAGGCAAGGGATACCTGTTCTTGACCGTTATCTCGTTCAGGCCACGATAATCAACACATAACCGGAGGGAGCCATCCGATTTCTTGACGAACAGTATAGGGGCACCTGCTAGGGAAGAGCTGTGCCGAATGAAGCTCTTATTGAGATTCTCCTCCAAGTACTTCTTCAGAGCCTCCAGTTCCAGCCGAGACATTCCATAGAGCGGGCCGTATGGGGGCGTCTTTCCTTCCACCAGGGGGATTGTATGATCGTAAGGTCGATGTGGTGCCAGCTTCTCCGCGGCTTTCTCAGAGAACAAGTCAATGAATTCGTGGTATTCACCCGGCACCATGGACTTCCATTCTTCCTTGGACCACAGCTTATTGATTTCCAGGTTAACTTCGCAGATTGATAGAGTATGGGCTTTCAGCTTGTGCCTTCTGGTAAGGTAAGCAAAGGCCCCTGCTCCAATGAAGTTGATATCGAGGGGTTTTAGTGGGGGGGTTTCTGCCATCACCTGGCTAGAATCCTCTATTGGGGGTGGTAGGGCATATAATCCTTTAACTGCAGTCTGTGGGGCACTGCAGTGCTTCTCGCAATACCCGCTATTAAAGTTCAAGGTGTAAGAGCCAAAGTTAATGGAGACATCATGCATTCGGAGCCAGGGGATCCCCAGGACAATGGGGTATTTGAGCTTGGTTACAAACATGGGGAGGCTTTCTGAATGGTCTCCAATGGCACTAGGTAGGCATGCGAGGTCGGTAATAGCCCCGGAAGAGATAGGTCGGCCATCAATGATATCAAGAAGGCGGGGGGTCTTTAGCTTGGCTGTTGGTATCGAATTTTTACTGACAAAGGTCTGATCAATGAAGGCTATTCCTGAAGTACCGCAATCTATGAGAGCTGATATTACCACTGTTTTACCATTGAATTTAACAGTTATTGGTACTACAAAATGCTCGCCAAACAAGCGAGATTCGTCAACAGACATAGATGCAGGAACAGAGAAAGACGACAAAGACAAATGACCCAGAATAGGTCCCTTGCTAGTGTCAGCGACTATACAAGGGACAGGGCTTTTCCCGACTCATCCACCTCTTCAATCCTGGACTCGGAGATGGTGTGGGCGGCCATCGAGCAGTTCTTGCGGAGGGGACATGCCGCAATGAAGTGGTCTCCCTTGCCGCAGGCGATGCATAGCCCATTGTTGCGGCGGCGATCTCTTTCCTCCTGAGTGAGCCAAGGTCTTCCCGAAGATAGGTCCATTGGGGTGGTTCCCCTAGCTACCATGGAAGGGTGTGCTGCCTTAACTGGGTCAGGTTGATTCTGGGGGTGGGGTTGCGATGGGTTCAGGGGGTGCTGATTCTGGAGGCGGGGTTGCGATGGGTTCTGGGGGGGATGGATCCGGGCCTGTTGTATCCCCAACCTGGCTATCCTTTGTTCCACCTGCGAGGCCAGGTCAATGAGCTCCTCAAGAGTTTTGGCTGGAGACAAAATAAGGTGCTTTTTGATTTCGACACTAAGGCCCTCTTCGAACTGTTCCAGTTTTACCTGGTCGTTCTATGGTACCTCTGCCGCTAGCCTCGAGAATTCGGCTACATATGTCGAGAGGTCATTGCCTCGTTGTCTTAGGGCCCGAAGGGCTCTGGTTGCTATTCCTGCCGGGTCTGGATCTCCAAACGCCCGATCGAGGATAGCGAATAGTGCAGGAACGTCTGCTAGTTTGATACCCGAGTCTTGGATGTATGGTTGAACTTGATCCAAGGCTTTATCCTCCAATAGGCCATACACGTAGGCTAAGCGGTGTTGGACGGTGGGGAACTTTGCAGCGTCCCCATTTAGCTTGATATTGATTGAATTTTTCCAAGGTTTGAGGCGGGACCTTTCGCCCTTGAATTTCGGTGGAGTGGGGAGGTCCTGTATTTTGGGGGCCTGAGGTGCCTGATTCCCAGGGTTTATGGTGTCCAGGGCCCTGGTCAGGGTTTGGACAGTCCTCTTTTCATTGGCCAAGTCCTTCTGGCAGGATGTAAGGTCCTCTGTGAGTATTGTAATTTCGTCTTCGGCTCTAGCCAGTTTCTGTTGGGCTTCACGCATGGCTGCTTCTAGTTGCAAACCCATGGTGTCCGCAGCGAGGTAAATGTCGATGATGGTGTTGCAATAGTTGTCGAAGTCGGTCTGATTTTTTGGGATTGGCAGTGCTTGCCAGGCTTGGAACCTAGCTCCTGGGAGCGTAGGAGTGGTTTCTTGAGTTGCCATAATGTGGATGTACCAGTTGGTCAGGGTGATCCAACGTAGTGTAATGACGGCTCTGGGGGCAAGGCGACCAAGGAGTACGCTGGGGCAAGGGCAAGGCTAGGATGACACACACGTAGGAACACTACGTGTGTGACCAGGGGGAGGCTGTGACGGGAGGCAAGAGCAAGAGGCAAGAGGGACCGAGGGCAAGGGACACGACACACGTGGAAGCAGTTTGCCGCGTGTGTCAAGGTGGGCAGCAGGGCTGCAGAGTCGAGGCAAGACAAGGAGGTGCACAAGGGAGATGCACCAACGTGGAGAGAAGCAAGGCCCTGTATTGGATATACAAGACGTTGGATAGGGATCCAACGAGAGGGCGGAGAGAGCAAGCTATATATACAGGATTCCTTCCTGGCTGGCCAAGGCCACCGGAAGGAATAAGGTTCCGAGACCCCTTATCTCGGGAATAGAGATAACAACGATATCAATCAACAATAACGAAAGTCGGACGGAATCCCGTCTGACTCTCAAACCCGGCTAGGAAAGGACGGTTGTGACAACGTGTGTGACCCGGGGGAGGCTGAGACGGGGGCAAGGGCAAGAGGCAAGAGGCAGAGAGAGGCAGAGGGCAAGGGACACGAGACACGCGGAGGCAGTTGCCGTGTGTGTCAAGGGAGGCAGCTGTACTATAGAGTTGTTTGTTTGAGACAAGGATGTGCACAAGGGAGGTGCACAAGCGCTGGGGGAAGCAAGGTCCTGTATTGGGTATACAAGACGTTGGATGGGGATCCAACGACAGTACGAGGGACAGGCTCTATATATACATAACCCGGCCAGGGCAATGGGGGAAATAAGCTTCCCTATCTCGGAAGCCAAGTAAGGTAACGATAACAATAACCCATCACCTGCGATCGCAGGTGATGACAAAGACAACAATGGCAATGACCCGTTACCTGCGATCGCAGGTGATGACAACTGAACACACGGTTGTTACACTATCCCCCCTTTAGGCTGTAGCTCCAGCGACTAGAAGGCCTGGGCATGATAACCGGCAAAATCAATATAGAAAATAACAACAAGGGTAGAAACAAGAACCCCAACTCCAAACAACAACAAGAATGCAAAAGGTCTGACATCATTCAACTGGGCGAGGTTTCCTCAGGTATCATTGGTGGAACAGGGTGACCAAGTCCTGTGCATTTTCCAAGTCTTCCCAGGTTGCCAGGTAGTCTCCTCGTCCCCTAACCACTTGACCTTGTATTGCAGATGACATACCTCTTCCTTGAGTCCAATACCTCTTTGACCTCCCACTCCTCTTCACCTTCGATTACCACAGGAGGGGGAGGGGGGTTTTCTGCCCTGGGAGGGGATCATCAGCCGCTGGCTCAATTTCCGATACGTGTACAACCGAGTGGCGTTTGATGTCCTTGGGGAACCTCAATCGATAGGCATGAGTGCCCACAGTAGCCAACACCTCGAATGGACCCAGGAACTTGTGGTCCAGCTTGCGAGATGGCCGTTCCATCCGGAAGTGCCAGCTGGAGAGCCACACCTTATCTCCTGGCTGATACTTGGGGGCTGGCAACGTGATCCATTAGCATATTTAGCTTGCCTGGCTTGCGCATATCCCAGCTCGGCTTTCAGGGTAGAGTGAAGTTTAGAAATCTGCATGGTGAACTCCTTAGCTGGGGCATTCTCCCTGGCCTTGCGCAGAGGTGCCAGGGAGTCTACGAACCGAGGGTGCCAGCCATAATTGGCCAGGAATGGGAAGGTCATCAGGGTCTCAGAGAAGTGGTTGTTGGCGGAGAATTCGCAGGTGGCCAGCAATGAAACCCAGTTATTCTGCTGGTAATTGATGTACGCCCTCAGATATTGCTCCATGATGGCGTTCATACGTTCTGACTGGCCATCAGTCTGAGGGTGGTATGCCGTAGACAGGTGTACTTCAATACCCAACAGCTCACAGAATGTTTTCCAGAAGTCGGCAACGAACTGAGGGCCATGGTCTGAGACAATCGACACTGGGAGGCCATAGTAATGGAAGACATTTTCCAGGTAGAGGGATGCCAATTCGGGGGCCGAGCAGGTGTCTCGACAGGGTATCACATGCCTCATTTTCATTAACCGATCCACTACCATCAAGATGGCGTTGAATCCCGAGTCTTCCGGCAATCCAGTGACGAAGTCCATAGTCAGGTGTTGCCAGGGTTGTTCTGGGACTTCCAGGGGCTTCAGGGTACCATACGGAGCATAGCGGGTGGGTTTGGCACGCTTGCAGACATGGCAATTCCATATGTACTGCTCCACCTCCTTCCGTTGGTCAATCCACGTATATTGCCTAGCTAGCAGCTCTAACGTTTTAGCTACTCCAGGATGACCCACAGCCAGGGTATCATGGTGTTCCTTGATCAGCTGCATCCGCAGCTCTTCTTCAGGTATATAGAGCCGATCTAGGTGGTATAGGATGCCGTCCTGAGTAGTGCACTCGGCTAGGGAAATCTTGGTGTGACGGCACTGTCCAGACTCCACTGCAGCGATTATATCCTTAACCAGGTCATCCTCCGCATATGCCTATTGTAACCGCAGAAGGAGATCTGCTCCGGGGTTCGCTTCAGCTTTAGCATTAGCATCAGCATCAGCATCAGCATCAGCATTAGCATCAGCATCAGCATGGCTAGTGGCTGCCAGGTCGAGATTTTCAGGTTTTAGTACCACCTGATTTTGGTACTTCAGCCTTTCATCCCCCCCTTTAGGGAGATCTCCTGATCTCCTGGTCAGTGCATCCGGCTTACTCCTAGCTTTTCCAGGCCGATACTTGATTTTGAAGTTGAATAGAGATAAGAACTCCGACCACCTAGCTTGCCGTCGGTTCAGCAGCTTAGTGGTAGTGAAGTACTCAAGATTCTTATTATCGGATAGCACCTCGATGATCCCCTTGGCTGACTCCAGGTGTGGCCTCCACTCCTCGAATGCTCGCACAATGGCCATTAACTCTTTATCATAGATTTCATAATTACACTCAGCCGGAGAGTGCTTTTTTGAGAAGTATGCCACTGGGTGGAGGATCCCATTAACATACTGAGACAAGAATCCCACGGAGACATAGTCGGAGGTGTCAGTCTCCACGATACATTCGCTGTCTGGATCGAAATGGGCCAGGATCGGTGCTGAGCAGAAAGCTCCCTTGAGGTTCTGGAAGGCAGATTGGGCTTCTGGATTCCAGTCGAAGTGCCGGTCTTTCTTGGTCAGGGCGGTGAGGGGGGCTACGATCTTCAATATTCCAGGATAAAACGCCGGTAAAAGTTGGCGAACCCTAGGAATGCCTGGACATCCTTGAGGTTCGCTGGGATTTACCATTCCTGGACAGCGGTAACTTTGGCAGGGTCCATCCTGATGCCCTCCGTGGTGATGATTAACCCCAGATACTTGACCTCTTGCACATGAAACTCGCATTTCTCGGGCTTGAGGTACAATCCGGCTTGCTCCAGCTTCTCCAACACTTGACATATATGGATTTTGTGCTCTACCAGGGTATCCGAATAATCAGGATATCGTCAAGGTAGGCTGTGCAGAACACATCCAGAAAGTCTCGCAGGGTGTCATTAATAAAGTGCTGGAAAGAGGCCGGGGGTTAGTTAACCCAAAAGGCATAACATTATACTCAAAGTGCCATAACGAGTTCGGAAGGCAGTTTTCCACTCCTCCCCATCGGCGATCCGTACCAGGTTGTATGCCCCTCTCAAATCCAGTTTGGTGAACCACTTGGCCTTGGAGAGCCTGCTAATGTCTCCTGGATTAGGGGTAGGGGGTACCTGTTTTTGACCGTTATCTCGTTCAGGCCACGATAATCAACACACAACTGAAGGGAGCCGTCCGATTTCTTTACGAACAGCACTGGAGCACCCGCTGGTGAGGAGCTGTGGCGAATGAAGCTCTTGTTGAGGTTTTCTTCCAAGTACTTCTTAGAGCTTCTAGATCAACTCGGGACATTCCATAGAGAGGCCCATAGGGGGGGTTTTACCTTCTACCAGCGGGATAGTGTGGTCGTATGGTCGGTGTGGTGCAAGTTTCTTTACGGCCTTTTCCGAGAACAGATCAATGAACTCATGATATTCATTCGGGACCATAGCCTTCCACTCCTCCTTAGGCCGCATCTTGTTGATTTCCAGGTTAACCTCGTGTATAGATAGAGCATGAGCCTTCAGCTTGTGTCTCCTGGTGAGGTAAGCGAAAGCCCCTGCCCCGATAAAGCTAACATTCAGAGGTTTTTGAGGAACCGGGGGCACAGAGGGGACAGGGGGAACTGGGGGCATAGGGGAAACCGGGGGCGCAGGGGAAAAAACGGGGAAACAGGGGGACTAGGGGGTTTAGCGGCATTGATGTGTACGGACTGGTGTGCTACCTGGGTCGGGTGGGTTATCAGGGGTGGCAAGGCACACAACCCAGTGACAGTGGCCTTTGGGTTCCCGCAGTGCTTTTTGCAATACTGGCTGTTGAACTGCAGGGTATAGGAGCCGAAGCTGACCAATACATCATGCATTCTTGCCAGGGGATTCCAAGGACAATCGGGTATTTGAGCTTTGTCACGAACATTGGGAGGTTTGCCTCGGAGTGATCCCCGACCAGGGCAGGCACACAAGCAATATCGGTGATATCCCGAGGAGATGGGTTGACCATCGATGACATCTAGAACGCGGGGGGTTTTGAGCTTGGACGTGGGTATAGCGAATTTACTGACAAAGGCCTGGTCAACGAATGCAATTCCTGAGGCTCCTCAATCTATAAGGGCTGACGTGGTAATTGTTCTATCATTGATATTGAGAAAGATAGATACAACAAAATGCTCGCTGAACAAGCGAGATTCGTCAACAATAGAAGAAGCGGAATATACAGAAAATGCAGACAAAGACAGAGATAAATGGCTGGGGCAGGTCCCTTGCTCGTGTCAGTAACTAGGCAAGGGACAGGGCTTTTCCCGCCTCATCAACCTCCTTGATCTGGGCTTCCGAGATGGCATGAGCGGCCAGGGAGCGATTTTTTTGGAGGGGACATGCCGCAATAAAGTGGTCCCCTTTTCCATACGCAATGCACAACCCGTTCATTCGGCGGCGATCTCTCTCCTCCTGGGTTAACCATGGCCTACCTGCTGACAGGTCCATGGGGGTAGCCCCACCCGCTACTAAGGAGGGGTGCGCAGGCTTGTTGACTGGTGTGGGTTGTTGTTGTTGTTGGGTGCGTACTGTCGGGAATGGGGTACGGGGAGTCGAGGTCGGGAGTGTCTTTTGGGGGGCTCTGAGTGCTGCTGTCTGTTGTTCCACCCAGCTAGCTTGTTCAATAAGTTCCTCCAGGGTCTTGGTTGGTGGGCAGTAAACCAGAGCCTTTTTCAGCTCGAAGGTAAGCCCATCTTTGAACTGATCGAGCTTGGCTTCGTCATTCCAATTGAGCTCTGCTGCTAGCCTAGAGAACTCAGCGACATAGGCTGACAGTTCGTTGTGTTTTTGCATGAGCTCTCGCAGGGCCCTGCTGGCGTTCCTTTAGGGTCAGGGTCCCCGAAGGCTCGGTCCAGGATTGCCATTAGTGCCGGGATATCTACCAGATCAATTCCCGTTGCCTTGACGAAGGGCTATACCTGGTCCATAGCTTTACCCTCCAGTAGGCCATAGACGTATGAGAGCTGGTGGTGAACTGTGGGGAACTTCGCCGAGTTCCAAGAGAGTTTTATTTGCACAGAGTTTTTCCATGCTCGTAACTGGCCCCGGTCCCCATTAAACTTGGGCGGAGTTGGTAGGTCTTGTGTTTTCTGGTTCTTTGGACCATCGGACAGGTCTAAAGCGGGAGTCAATCTCCGGATGGTTATCCTGTCCTCTGCTGCATCTTCTCGGAGGAGGGTTATTTCGTCTTCAGCTTCTCGGATTCGCCTTTCGGCTTTCTGGAGGTCCGCTCCTTGTTGTTCGCTGATGGCATAGGTGTCTGTGAAGATCTCGATCACAGTTCGTCGGTATGTTGATAGTTCTGCCGGGTCTAATAGGATCAGAGTCGCCCTTCAGGCTGCGAATCTATCGGTGGGTAGTGTAATTTTCGCGGACATCGTACCGGTTGGTCTGAAAGATCCAACGTAGTGTAACGAGGGCTCTGGGGACAAGGCGACTAAGGGGTACGCCAGGGAAGTGGCAAGGGCCAATCGCACACGTAGGAGCGCTACATATGTGATCGGGGGAAAGGCTAGGGTAAGACACACGTAGGAACGCTACGTGTGTAACTCGGGAGAGGCTGAGATGGGGCAAGGGCAAGAGGCAAGAGGCAGAGAGAGGCAGAGGGCAAGGGACATAAGACATGCAGAGGTAGTTGCCGTGTGTGTCAAGGGAGGCAGCTGTACTACAGAGTTGTTTGTTCGAGACAAGGATGTGCACAAGGGAGGTGCACAAGCGCTGGGGGAAGCAAGGTCCTGTATTGGGTATACAAGACGTTGGATGGGGATCCAACGACAGTATGAGGGACAGGCTTTATATATACATAACCAGGCCAGGGCAATGGGGGAAATTAGCTTCCCTATCTCGGAAGCCAAGCAAGGTAATGATAACAATAATCCATCACCTGCGATCGCAGGTGATGACAAAGACAACAATGGCAATGACCTGTCACCTGCAATCGCAGGTGATGACAACTGAACACACGGTTGTTACAGCGGGGTCCATCCTGATACCTTCTGTAGTGATGATTAACTACAGATACTTGACCTCCTGCATATGGAACTCGCATTTCTCTGGTTTCAGGTATAATCCTGCCTTCTCTAGCTTCTCTAGCACCTGCCTCACATGGACTTTGTATTCTGCTAGGGAGTCCGAGTATATGAGGATATCGTCCAGGTAAGCTGTACAGAACACATCAAGGAAGTCCCGCAAGGTATTATTGATGAAGTGCTGGAAGGAGGCAGGGGCATTGGTTAGGCCAAAAGGCATCACATTATACTCAAAATGGCCATATCGTGTTCGGAAGGCAGTTTTCCACTCCTCCCCCTCGGCGATCCGTACTAGGTTGTAAGCCCCTCTCAAATACAGTTTGGTGAACTATTTGGCCTTGGAGAGCCTGGCTAATGTCTCCTGAATTAGGGGTAGGGGGTACCTGTTTTTGACCGTTATCTCGTTTAGGCCCCGGTAATCGACACACAACCGGAGAGAGCTATCCGATTTCTTCACAAAAAGCACTGGAGCACCCGCTGGTAAGGAGCTGTGGCGGATGAAGCTCTTGTTGAGGTTTTCTTCCAAGTACTTCTTCAAGGCTTCCAGCTCCACCTGAGATATTCCGTAGAGAGGCCTATAGGGGGGGGTTTTACCCTCTATCAGTGGGATAGTGTGGTCATATGGTCGGTATAGTGCGAGCTTCTTCGCGGCCTTTTCTGAGAACAGGTCGATGAATTCGTGGTATTCGTCCGGAACTATAGACTTCCACTCCTCCTTGGACCTCATTTTATTGATATTCAGGTTCACCTCATGTATAGACAGGGCATGTGCCTTCAGCTTGTACCTTCTAGTGAGGTAAGTGAAGGCCCCTGCTCCGATAAAGCTCACATTCAGGGGTTTTAGGCGCGACAAAACAGGGGGAATAGGGGGAACAGGGGGAACGGAGGGGACAGTGGCATCAAGGTGTTCCATCGAATTCACCACCTGGGACGGGTGGATAATAGGGGGTGGTAATGCACATAATTCAGTGGTAGTGGCTTTTGGATTTCCGCAGTGGTTTTTGCAGTAAGGGCTATTAAACTATAGAGTATAAGAGCCAAAGCTGACTGATACATCATGCATTCTAAGCCATAGGATTCCGAGGACAATTGGGTACTTAAGCTTTGTAACAAACATAGGGAGGCTTTTGGAGTGGTCCCTAATCTGGGCAGGAGTACATGCGATATCGGTGATAGCTCCAGAAGAGATAGGTTGGCCATCAATGATATTGAGGAGGCAGGGGGTTTTGAGCTTAGAGGTGGGTATGGCATGCTTACTGACAAAGGTCTGGTCGATGAAGGCAATTCCTGAGGCTCCACAGTCTATAAGAGCTGATGTGACGAGTGTTTTACCATTGAAAGATATCATGATAGGTACAACAAAATGCTCACCAAATAGGTGAGACTCATCAACAGACATAGAAGGAACAGAAAAAGATGACAAAGACAGGTGACTTAATGCAGGTCCCTTGCTAGTGTCAGTGACTATGCAAGAGACAGGGCTTTTCCCGACTCATCCACCTCTTCGATCCTAGATTCGGAGATGGCGTGGGCGGCCATCGAGCGGTTTTTACGGAGGGGACATGCCACGATGAAGTGGTCCCCTTTCCCACAGGCAATACACAACCCATTGTTGCGGCGACGTTCCCTCTCTTCTTGTGTCAGGCGAGGCCTTCCAGATGATAAATCCATGGGGGTGGTGCTGCCCGCCACCAGAGATGGGTGGGCTGGCTTATTGGCTGTAGCTTGGGTCTGAGGGCTAGGGTTCTGGGGTCGAGTTTGTTGCTAGGGGTGCTGGGCTTTAACAGGAGGCCGATAAGTACTGGGGCGCTGACCTGGACTCTCAACCTAGCCATCTTTTGCTCCATCTTGAATGCCTGATCAATGAATTCATCCAGGGTTTTAACATCTGGAGATTGGAGGAGGGCCTGTTTGAGCTCAATATTGAGGCCTTCCTCAAACTGTTCCAGCTTCACCCGATTATTCCACTCCACCTCTGCTGCCAACCTTGAGAATTCTGCCACGTATGTTGAGAGGTCATGGCCCTTCTGTTTTAGTACTCGGAGAGCACGAGTTGCCGTACCCATGAGGTCTGGGTCTCCGAAGGCATGGTCGAGGATTGTGAGCAGAGTAGCAACATCAGGGAGGTTGAAGCAGTCATTGAGCACATAGGGTTGGACCTGGTCCAAAGCTCTGCCCTCCAATAGGCCGTATACATAAGCTAATCAGTGCTGAATGGTAGGGAATTTTACAGCATCCACAGTTAGTTTGATTTTGATGGAATTTTTCCAGGCTTTCAGGCGAGTCCTATCGCTATTGAACTTTGGCGGAGTAGGGAGATCCTGGGTCTTGGGTGCCTGTAGTGTTTGGGGTGCTGGGGCTACTTGGATTGTGTCCAGGGCTCTATTCAGACTCTGGATAGTCCTTCTTTCATTGATCAAGTTGTTCTGGGCAGTTGCGAGGTCAGCCTGGTAGGAGAGGAGGTCTTCGGTGAGTATCGTGACCTCGTCATTGGTTCTGGTCTGTTTTAGTTGGCCTTCATATATGCTAATTCCAGTCGTTGGCCTAAGGCATCCGCCGCCAGGAATATATCAATAATGGTCTGACGATAGATGCCGAAATCGGCCTGGTTCATGGAATGGGTAGAGCTTGCCAGGCTCAAATCTGGCTGTGAGCGTGGAGTGGTGTCTTAGGCAGCCATTGAGCATACCGGTTGATCAGAGTGATCCAATGTAGTGTAACGACGGCTCTGGGGACAAGGCGACCAAGGGGTACGCCGGGCAAGGGCAAGGCTAGGGTGACACACATGTAGGAACACTAGGTGTGTGACTAGGGGAAAAGGCTAGGACGGGGGCAAGGGCGAGGGTGAGAGAGGCAGAGAGCAAGGGCATGAGACACATGGAGGCAGTTGCCACGTGTGTCAGAGGGAGGCAGCTGTGCTGCAGAGCGGTTCACGAGACAAGGGGGTGCACAAGGGAGGTGCACAAGTGCTGGGAGAGGTAAGGTCCTGTATTGGATATACAAGATATTGGATAGGGATCCAACACAGTACGAGGAACAGGGTCTATATATACATAATTCTGTCAGGGTAATGGGGGAAATTAGCTTCCCAAGATCCCTATCTCGGAAGCCAAGCAAGGTAACATAACAATAACCCATCACCTGCATCGCAGGTGATGCCGAGGGCAGCAATAATAGTAACTCATTACCTGCGATCACAGGTGATGACAAAGACAACAATGGCAATGACCCATCACCTGCGATCACAGGTGATGGCAAGGGCAACTGAGCACACGGTTGTGACAACTAAGAGGTCGAGACGGTTAACTATGTTACTCGAAGATATTAAGAAATTAGTAGAAGAAACTCCCAGAAAGACTAGATTTGTAGTTCCTAACACGGAAGGGGAAATAAATCTGCCCATGGATATAGAATTAGGAGAACTAGGTGGAGCAAGAACCAAACTATATTTTAGTATGGCTTTACCTCTCATACTAGAAGAATTTTGGGACAGACATCTTCAAACAATTGAGGAGATTTTAAAATATACTCGCTCAATGGGACATGCCCAACAGTATCATCCAGATGATACTCGACTCTTAATGGAAGCTATAGCAAAACACTATTTATGGCTAACACCTTACCCATTCAAAGAAGAAGACTTAGAAATGAACGCATTTTTAAGTAAGGAATTAAAGAAACCTGTTGTTCCACTTTTAAGAAAACTGAATTAGGTAATAAATAACTGGGAATAAATAATGGCATTCATGATGAGTGGCACTTATCTAGAAGAATCAGCACATACCACGGAGGATTTTTTCAATCCTAGCAAAGAACTTCCAGAAGCATTCCTGAGAACACCAAAAGATCAATCGAAAGGCAAAGGTCTAGCACCTCAGATATCAGAAAGGAGGACTGGGTCAGCTAAAGAACCAGACGACAAAGACCAACCACCAGAAGATATAGAATTACCAGAAGATGATGATGATCTAGATACAGGACTAGACCAACAGAAGCAGAAAAGGCAAGGAGGAAGACGAGACCCGATGATAGCGGAGATGATAGCTCGGACTTTGATAAGGCATCGTCAGTTGCAAGTCAAACTCTTAGAAGAAAACCCAAACGAGGAAAATCAGTTGAATACCAGCAATGGGAATCTATAACAGGAATGGTTACAACAGGTAACTATGAGGTAAAGAATGCTTTAAAAGGAATAAAGATTGATCTATTAGAAAAAATAACAGGAGAAGACAAAAAATGGCAAGACTCACAATATGTTGACTCTTAGGCCACAGCAATGCAACGTTGGTTTGTTATCAAAGGAATAGATTTGGAAGGCGCTTCAGCTTTAGAAATTGTTGGATTTAGAATGGAAGGAAGTGCGCTCACTACTTATAATCAATTTCTAAGAGAAAAAGGAAAGATTGCGACATTCTTTAAATTTATACTAGCACTAAGGGATTTTCTGATACTCTCTACTAGTAAGGACATTTTGGAGAAACGATGGGAGACAGCCATACCATACAAGGACTTACGTCACATGGGAATTAAACAGTTCGCCAACTAGCTTACTGAAATGCAAATCAAATTGATTGACAAGGATGGCAAACAATCAATATCGTAGGAAGTAAAAAGAAGAAAGTTTCTTAATCACCTGCTACTATATATATCAGCTACATTAATTCCTTTAATCAAAGAAGAATGGTCATATGATCAGCTTATGCATCAAGCGGAGTCATATGAAGCTTCTAAAAAGATATTGCACTACTACCTACAACAAATATATCACGACGGCAACACCCTCGAAATGAAAATCGGAGTCACAGTCCATGCAGGGACCAGAATCAATGACAAAAAACAGGATTTAATCCTAGCAGCAATCCCAACACCAAACCCAATACAGAAAAACAGAAGGACTCAGATTGGGACACTATCACAAAAAAATTGGATCAGAAGATAAAAATGCAATTAATTAGAGACAAGAAATGTCTATGGTGTTGGAACCCTGGACACTCCTACAAGGACTGTAGGAAATGACAAAATAAAGTACCCATGCGTACAGCTGTACAAGATTTAGCTCTACCGATAGCCACTAAGAATAAAAACAACAAGGATAAAATCAAGGGACGACTCTTGTCAAAACAGGTACCAGATTTTAGCAAGGTATTCGTTAAAGCTAACGAACACCCTACACTAGCTTTAATTGATCTCCTAACAAAGGGAAGAGACTTAATTAATTCTCAATTTGTACACCTATACAAAATACCGACTAGAAGTATTGAGAAGAAATCATTAAGTACGGCAATTTGTGACGTGGGCTCTGGGGACAAGGCGACCAAGGGGTACGCCAGGGTAAGGGCAAGGCTAGGGTAACACACACGTAGGAATGCTACATATGTGACCAGGGGAAGGCTAAGGCGGGAGGCAAGGGCAAGAGGCAAGAGAGGCAGAGGGCAAGGAACACGAGACACGCGGAGGCAGTTGCCGCATATGTCAAGAGAGGCAGCTGTGCTGCAGAGTTGTTTGTACAAGACAAGGATGTGCACAAGGGAGGTGCACAAGCGCTGGGAGAAGCAAGGTCCTGTATTGGGTATACAAGATGTTGGATGGGGATCCAACGACAGTACAAGGGACAGGGGCTATATATATACATGATTCCGGGCCAAGGCAACAAAAGGAATAAGCTTCCCGAGATCCCTATCTTGGGAGCCAAGCAGGATAGCAATAACCTATCACCTGCATCGCAAGTGATGACAAGGACAACTAAGCACGCAGTTGTGACACTATCCCTCCTTTAGGGTGGAGCTCCAGCGACAAGGAGGCTTTGGGCATGACAACCGGCAAAATCGATACAGGAAACAACAACAAGTGCAAGAACGAGAATCCTGACTCCAAACAACAACAAAGACCTATCATCTGTGTTGCAGGCAATAACGGAGACAATAACAATAAGAACAAGGACAAGAACCCTAACTTAGACATGGGGAGATCACTCAACTGGATGGGGCTTCCTCGGGTATCACTGATGGAACAGGGAGACCAAATCCTGTGCATTCTCCAAGTCCTCGGCGGGGTGCCAAGTAGTCTCCTTATCCCCTAACCATTTAACCTTGTATTGCAGATGACCATACCTCTTCCTCGAGTCCAATACCTCTTTGACCTCTCACTCCTCTTCACCCTCGATCACCACAAGAGGGAGAGGGAGGTGTTTCTGCCCTGGGAGGGGGTTATCCGCAGCGGGCTCGATCTCGAAGACATGAACAACCGGGTGCCGTTTGATATCTTTGGGAAACCTCAATCGATAGGCATGAGTTCCTACAGCTGCCAATACCTCAAAGGGTCCCAGAAATTTATGATCTAGCTTGCGGGAGAGGCGTTCTATTCGGAAGTGCCAGCTGGAAAGCCACACCTTGTCTCCTGGCTGATATCTGGGGGCTGGTAACTGTGATCCGTTGGCATACTCAGTTTGCCGGGCTTGCGCATATCCCAGCTCGGCTTTCAGGGTACGATGGAGTTTAGTGATTCCAACCGCGAACTCCTTAGCTGGGGGGTGGGCTTTTTGCAGGGGCGCCAGAGCATCCATGAACCAGGGGTGCCAACTATAATTAGCTAGGAAAGGGGAGGTTTTGGAGGATTCTGAGAACTAGTTGTTCACGGCAAATTCGCAGGTGGCCAGCAATGAAACCCAGTTATCCTGCTGGTAATTGACAAAGGCCCCCAGATATTGCTCTATAATGGCGTTCATCCTCTCTGATTGGCCGTCCGTCTGGGGGTGATATGCCGTTGATAGATGTCCTTTGATCCCTAGAAGTTTACAGAAGGCTTGCCAGAATTCTGAGGTAAACTAGGGGCCATGGTCGGATACGATCGATTCAGGGAGGCCATGGTATCGGAATATATTATTGAGGTAAAGATTGGCTAACTCTGGGGCAGAGCAGGTATCCCGGCAAGGTATAACATGCCTCATTTTCGTCAACCGATCCACCACCATCAAGATGGCATAGAACCCCGAATCTTCTGGCAACCCTGTTACGAAGTCTATAGTCAAGTGCAGCCACGGCCGATCAGGGATATCCAGAGGTTTCAGGGTCCCATACGGGGCGTGGCGGACAGGCTTAGCACGTTTGCAAATGTGGCAGTTCCGTATGTACCGCTCTACGTCCTTCCATTTGTCGATCCATGTGTACTCCCTAGCCAGAAGCTCTAACGTTTTGGCCACTCCAAGGTAACCTACAACCAGGCTGTCATGGTGTTTCTTGATCAATCGAAGGTGCAGCTCTCTTTCCGGCATATACAGCCGTTCGAGGTGGTAGAGGAGGCCTTCCTGGACAGTACACTCGGCTAGGGAGATCTTGGGGTGGTGGCGCTAGCCAGAATCCACTGTGGCAATAATTCCCTTGGCCAGGGGGTCATCCTCGTATGCCCGTCTCACCAGTTGTCGGAGGTCGGCTTCCATGGCAGCCTCGGCGTCTGCATTAGCCTCAGCATCAGCGAGGACATTGGCTGCCAGATCAAGGTTTTCGGGCTTCAATACCACCTGATTTTGGTATTTTAGCCTTTTATCCTCCCTCTTAGGGAGATCTCCTGATCTTCGGGTTAACGCATCGGGCTTGCCACCAGCTTTCTCAGGATGGTACTTGATCTTAAAGTTAAACCGAGAGAGGAATTCCGACCACCTGGCCTGCCATCGGTTGAGCAGCTTGGTGGTGGTAAAGTACTCAAAGTTTTTATGGTCGTAAAGTACTTCGATAATCCCCTTGGCTGACTCCAGGTGTGGCCTCCATTCCTCGAATGCTCGCACGATGGCTATCAGCTCCTTGTCATAGATCTCATAGTTGCACTCAGCTGGGGAATGCTTCTTTGAGAAATAGGCCACTGGGTGGAGGACTCCATCGACATACTGGACAGGATTCCGGCGGAGACATAGTCGGAGGTGTCCGTTTCCATGATACACTTACTATCGGGGTCAAAATGGGCCAGGATTGGGGCTGAGCAGAAGGCTTCCTTGAGGTTCTGGAAGGGGATTGGGCTTCTGGATTCCAGTGAAGGCCCTTTTTGTCAGGTATGAGCCAGCTTCTGCCTTCGTTTTCGTCAAGACTATCAGGGGTGCCGCAATTCTTGAGTATCCAGGATAAATTGTAGTAGAAGTTGGCAAATCCTAGGAAGGCTTGCATATCCTTCAAATTGGCTGGGGTTTCCCACTCTTGGATTGCAGCAACTTTGGCGGAGTCCATCCTAATACCTTCCATAGTTATGATCAAGCCCAGGTACTTCACCTCTTGGATTGGAATTCGCATTTTTCAGGCTTAAGGTACAGCCCAGCCTGCTCCAGCTTCTCCAAGACTTGCCTGACATGGATTTTGTGCTCTGCCAGAGTATCTGAATAGATCAAGATATCGTCGAGGTAAGTCGTGCAGAACACATCCAGGAAGTCTCGCAGAGTGTCATTAATAAAGTGTTAGAAAGAGGCCGGGCATTGGTTAAGCCGAAGGGTATGACGTTGTACTCGAAGTGGCCATAACATGTCCGGAAGGCAGTTTTCCACTTCCTCCCTCAGCGATCCGTACCAGGTTGTACACCCCTCTCAAGTCCAATTTGGTGAACCATTTTGCCTTGGAAAGCCTAGCTAATATCTCCTGGATTAGAGGTAGGGGGTACCTGTTTTTGACCGTTATCTCGTTCAGGCCACAATAATCAACACACAACGAAGAGAGCTATCCGATTTCTTCAGAACAGTACAGGAGCACCCGCGGGGAAGAGCTGTGCCGAATGAAGCTCTTATTCAAGTTCTCCTCCAGGTACTTCTTTAGGGCCTCCAATTCCACTCGGGACATTCCGTAAAAGGGCCCATAGGGGGGGTCTTACCCTTCTACTAGCGGAATTGTATGGTCATATGGTCGGTGGGGTGCTAGCTTCTCCGTGCTTTTTCCGAGAACAGATCAATGAACTTGTGATATTCATCAGGACCATAGCCTTCCACTCCTCCTTAGGCCGCATCTTATTGATTTCCAGGTTCACCTCATGTATGGACAGGGCATGAGCCTTCAGCTTGTGCTCCTGGTGAGGTAAGTGAAAGCCCTTGCCCCGATAAAGCTAATGTTGAGGACTTTGGGTCGCTAGGGGGACAGAGGGACAGGGGAAACAGGGGAACAGGGAAACAGGGGAACAGGGGGAACAGGGGTAACGGGGAGTGGGCAGCATTGATGTGCGTGGGCTGGTGTACCACCTGGGCTGGGTGGATTATCGGGGTGGTAATGTGCATAGCCCCGTGATGGTGATTTTGGACCTCTATAGTTTTTTCTGCAATAATGGCTGTTGAATTGCAAGGTGTACGAGCCGAAGGTGACTGACACATCATGCATTCTGAGCTAGGGGATTCCAAGCACAATTGGATATTTTAGTTTGGTTACAAACATTGGAAGGTCCTCTGAATGGTCTCCAATGGTACTGGGCAGACACGCGAGTTGGTAATAGCCCCAGAAGAGATGGGGCGCCATCAATGACGTCGAGAAGGC